>QANU01086265.1:795321-833126 GCA_003254905.1 Nissolia schottii | reverse complement strand
GCGAGGTCGCGAGAGAAGCAGCGACGCGAGCAGATCTGGAGCCGCGCACAGATCGGGAAGGCGCAAGCAGCAGCGACGAAGGCGAGCGGCGGAGGCGCTAGCAGGAGGTGCGGGCTCACGCGCGAGCAGGGGGCGCGAGCAGCAGCGAAGGAACGGAGGTGGGGCTGAGTGTTCCGAAGCTCTCTCCTCCTCGGCGGCGGTGCTGGGGAAGGTGGGGGAGGAGGGAGGAGGGTGAGGGAGGAGGAGCGTGGGTGGGGGCTGGGGCTGGAAGAAGGAGGGCTTTTTTTAAAAAAAATTTTAATTAATTTTGGGTCGGGTCGGGTCGGGTTTGGGTTGAGTTTTGGGGTTATGCCACGTGGCATCTCACGTGGCGCGCCGCGTCAGTGCCGCGTCAGCGCCACGTCAGCCCAGTCAACCTTCACCCCACTCCAGGGACTAAAACTAAATTTTTAAATTTTACATGGACTAAAACTTACACAGAGAGACCAAAACCAAACCTAAAAACTTAATTAACCCTTTTTTGAAAAATCATATTCACGTGTCTTTTGCGTAGCTTCTCTTTTTGGTCTATATGGTTCCTCAGGACACGTGTCCAATTGCAATTTATTCTTATTGTTATTGTATTATTTGGTATTAATTATGAAATGAATCATACGAGAGCTTCCCCTATGTATATTAGTGCATCGACGTACGCACACATGTATTGGCTATCGTATTATGTCTTATATCAAGCAAACATCAAAGCTTATTGTACACGAGTTGGTTAGCCTAAAACTCTAAGAGACCAACATGAAGAGTTTCGAATCCAGCTACTATATATAATGATCAACACCTTGTTTATTACTTCTGCTGGTCATTAATAAATCAAGGTAATGTTATATAGAAAAAATATTTTATCTTACTAAATTTTTTTATGTTGACAATTTTTAAAATAAAAAAATTATTTAATTTTATCATCATTTCATGTTTTATACATTATTGAGAAATTGTTTGTCAGTCAAATTATTAAAAGAACCAAATTATAAGAGGTTTAAAGATTTATGAATCATTTGAGTTTATGATATACCGCTCTACAAATATTATATTAAAAATATTAATTATCACATTAGATCATATGACACATCAATATTATATAAGATTATGAAATAATGAGAAAATATGATGAATTTAATGCTAAAAATTATAAAAAATAAAGAAAATTTAATAGAATAAAGTATTTACCTTGTGAAGTAAGTGAAAAATCACCCTAAATCAATGCTTATAATACCATATATCCACAATTATTTCAAGACTAATTAAGTTCACTCTCTTAATTACTTATAACTTCTTTCTCTTGAACTTTCCGTATACTCAATACTAAATTACAGGTAAAAAATTTGGATGAAAGTATCAAACGCGCCTAAAAACGAGGCTTAGAATAAGGAATACCCAACGTCCAAGCTTGATATAAAGTACACAAAAATACTTAACATATATAGTGCTTGAGACTGCATGGGCAGTTTTTTGGGTGAAGTTTTTCATAGCTTAGGTCATCCGAATTGATGTTATACAATTCATTCTTGTTTTCCTTTTCTTTCTTTCTTTCTTTCTTTTTTATTTATAAAAGTTTAAATGGGTTCAGTAATTGTGATATCAAGGTCAAATTATACTCTAAACTCTTCGAACACTTATAAAAATATTTACAAATTTTTCAAATTTGTGTCCTTTTAGAATACGAGCATACTGTTTCAACCATCTATAATTTTAGTGTTTGCCTGGGCTTGGTGGGTATATGATTGTTCAACCCCTCGTTAGCCTTGGCGGCAATGTCGAAAGGGTTGTTGGTATTATCGGTATGCAATTCTATTGGCTGGATGTTTCTCAAGAAAATTTGACTATACCCTAAGGAGTGAATCATGGTTGTGGTTGCAGTTTGGTGGAGGTGCTAATATTATATATCACAGAGATGTCTGCATATGGCAGCTTCGGCCCTATCTGGGTGTTGACAGCTTTGGCCTCTTCTCCATAACTAATTGTCAATTAGTTGGGTTGTTGGGGTGATTCTCGTGTAATTTGTTATCTGTTAGATTGAGTTGTCTCATGGTGTGATGTTCTGTTTGTTACCGTGTAGTTATGGCCGGATTTGGGTCAAGTAAATTCTGAGCTATTTATAACTAGTTAAGGGTTTGATAAGTTGAGCTTGTGAGCTTACAAGTTGAGCTCAGAATTTTACTTTATTTATTGAAAGAGTCAAACTTAAACTTTATTATGTTAGATACTCATAACTCGTGAGCTAACTCAGTCATGTGCACATGTATACTTACTTATATGTATATGTATATTTATATGCATATGTAATTTTTTGCTAAGCATATGGGTGACAATGAGAAGTATGAACTCAAGATTTTGTTGTTGTTGTTGTTACTACTAGTAGTACCGGTAAGATTATCTCTTCTTATGATTATATATTATAACTTATTATTTGTAAAAGACTTAGGCTTGATTTGATGATATTGTGACTCTTTAAAAGTTGTTGAGCTCTTTAGATCCTCTAAAAGTCACTTTTGAAGTTGGTAAAATAATCTAACAACTACTCTTAATAATCAGAAGTAACAACAATGATGTTTGATAAATATATCATTAAGTTGCTACTAAAATATAAAATAAAACATAAAAATTAATAGATAATTTCTATTCTTATTTTTTAGTAATTAATGAATAACCAAATGAGATTTTGATAAAATTTAAGGTTACATAAATTTTTTAAAATTTGGAGAGTAAAAGCAAACTCTGAAAACTTGTTACAAGAGCTTCTAAGAGCACTCCTGACTCTCAAAAGCCCAAAGCAAAAACTCTCAAACTTTTCTTTTTACCAAAGACACATAATTGGCTTATGCTTTTTGAGACCAGGAGCACACCCCTAAAAAAAACTTTACAAAACTAAGCCTTAATTTGTATCTAATTTAAGTTATTTAATCATGTTTAAATAACTCGTAAACTAGCTCAAGCCTGAAGAGCTTTTGGTAAGTTGAGTTCAAACCTAAAATTTTGGCTGGTTTAAAAATGAGCTCGGCTTCACTCGTTAAGAAGTACGTCATGGAAGCAAACTTGACTCACTTCTAGTTCTACCTATAGCTTCTGGCTCTCCTCGTCAAACCCTACTTGAGATTAATAATACAGTGAAAAATGTGAAAATCATCATCTAAATTCATTCCTTAAGTTAGAGAGTTTATGTAAAAGGAGACGAGTCCATCGTAAAACTCATGGCCTCTGTTGCATTGTAGCATAACTCAACTAACTATCAAAATTGGAATTAACTAACTCTATCCGTACATAAACTAATTTCTTACTAACTTCTAGTTTATGAAAACTATAAACATGATATGTAATATATGTGTTACTCCCCCCTCAAGTTGGAAGAAAAAAATCTATGGTTCCCAAGTTGCTCAATAGAGCTTGGAAATGAGCTGCAACAAGCGGCTTTGTGAGTAAGTTAGCGAGTTGGTAACCAATTTTGACATGGATCAATGTTAAAAGACCAAATTGAACTCTTACTCGCACAAAATGATAGTCAATGTCAATATGCTTTGTCCGTTCATGGAATGTGAGCTGGACGCAATATGCCTAGCTGCTTGGTAATCACATAACGACTTGGTTTTGGAGAGCTTGACATGAAAATCCAATAAGAGCTACTACAACCAAATTGTCTCACTTGTTATTGCTGTCATGGACCGATATTCGGCCTCAACAAAAAATCGTGCTACGGTGATTTGTTTTTTTGACTTCCATGAGACTAAGGTATCACCTAGGAACATACAATAGCCTGAGGTAGATCTGCGAGAGTCAACACAGTTCCTCGAATCAGGATCAGAATATACAGTTAATTTTAGTGTAGAATGTTAAGGGAAAACAATCCTTTTCTTGGATTAGCTTGAGATAACGTAGCAAGTAGTTGACAGCATTGAGGTGGATGTCTGTAGGTTTGCGGACAAATTGGCTGAGCTTAGTTTCAGAGAAAAAGATGTTTGGCCTTGTGATGGTTAGATAGGATAATCTACCAATTAATCTGCAGTAGATATTGCCATCAAGTAATGGAGTACCACCATCAATGCTAAGCTTGAAATTAGGATCCATGGGTAGAGCCGTAAGTTTGCCACCCAAGTAACTTGAATTATCCAAGAGGGGTAAATCATATTTGTTTTGGTTTCAGGTAATGCCCTTAGAAGTTCTCGCAATTTCCCATCCAAGGAAAAACCTTTAAGTTCCCCAAATCCTTTAACTTGAAAGCATCTTGTAGTTGAGTCTTGACCAAATTGAGGACGAAAACAATAGGCTCAGCTAGGATGATATCATCCACATAGACTAGGATAATAACAAAACCAGTATCCTTCCCTTTGGAGAACAAAGAATAGTCATTTTTAGACAGTACAAAGCCAATGACTAACAAGGCAATATAATTTTTGGCAAACCATTGTCTGGAGGCTAGTTTGGGGCCATATATAGACTTGTTAAGTCTGTATACTAGCTTCTCCCCCTGAGTTGTGACGGTAAAGGACTTGTATCCTAAAGGCAATTGCATGTAGACTTTCTCAAAGAGATCACTTTTAAAAAAAATTATTCACATCTCAAGTTGTTTCCATATTTTTCCTTCCTTTTCTTGCTTTCCTTTAATTTTTTTTCTTTTCAAGTTGTTTCCAGAATTTCCTTTTCTTGACAACTCGTGTGTAGTTTTTATATCTGTAGGATCATTGCTTCCAGGTCTTCTTCCTCTTTCTTTTTCTTTCTTTCCTTTTCCAAAAATTTTGACCATTTCCAGTATGAAATCAGTACTTTCTCTTTTCTTTTCTTCTTTCCTTTCTCAAGAATTGCTCACGTTTTCTTTTTTTGTTTTCTTCCATAACTACAACGTGAAATCAGCTTCTTCTCATCGAAAGATCTGTTGCTTCCTAACGTCTCTCTTTCTTTCTTTTCTTTTTTTATTTTATTTCTATTCCGAGTTGTTCTTGACAGCTTCCTAATTTCCCTTAACAACTTTATTTGTGTAGTTTCCTTCTTCATTTTTAGAGAGTCTATAGCTGTAGATGCATTGCTTCCATACTTTCCTTTTTTTCTTCTCTTCCTTCCTTTTCCAAAATGATTCATGCGGTTTTGCTGGATAGCTTCTTTCTTCATTTCCTTTTTGATCGTATGGGAAATGATGATTTTATTTTCCCAAGCTTCCCTTTTTGTAGTTTTGTCATCGTCAATCTCTTTCTTTGATTGATTTCTCTTTTTTTATTTTCTTTTCTATTCGCAGGTGACTCTACGACACCTTTTCTTTCCTTTTTTTTTCAATTTGTTTTCCCAAATTTTGTCATATTCTAACTTTCCTTTCTTCACACAACTTTGTGCTTTCTTTCTTCACTTGGGCCATGAGTTTCCTTATTTTCCTTTTTCTTTTTTATATATACTTTGGGCCACAATTTTTCTAAAACACTTAATACACATTAGTAAAGTTCACGCAATGTTTGTCATCAAATATAATATTTACAAATTCTAAATCAATATCAACAATGCATAGTCCCTAGTCTCTTCTTCATTATCATTGAAAAGAGAGGGCGAGAGAAAGAGACGCATTATTTGGGCGATCGATCATCAGCTTTTCTCCCACTATTTTGTATGAAACACTCGCAACCAATACAAGATAAATATGCTAGACATTTCTCAATTTTGTTTTCTTCTCTTCTTTGTAACATACACTTGCAGCCAATATAATTTGATAAAGAAAATATTTCCACTACGATACGGGCAATCAGTGGTGGACCTAGCCAGTGGCAATTCTTGTGCATGATACTTTGATATTGACAGGTGAAAAATTCTAGCTAGCTTTATATGACAACCTATAAATATAGTCTATAATAGTCTGGACCCAAGTTAAACGTGGATGAAGTAATGGAATGATTAAATTGTAGTAATTAAATTAGTATTACCATTGGAAAATTACGATTTATATGCCACATAATTGTGAACGAAATATGGTGATATGGATGTGATAGATCATCTTGATTAGTAGCATTTCTTAATTTTATGATTGAATTGAGAGAGCAATTTGGGCACAATCACATGCAAATTGCTCATGAAACATGTTTGGAGCCACATAAACAGGGGTTTGTTACGTACTGTCATGGGGACAGATGAAGAATTCGAAAAAGGGTTGTGACCGTGATTTTGCGCACATTGTCATGTTCCCCCTAGCTAGCTACAAGATGCTGAATCAGCAAAACCTGCCATGTAGGTCCTCAATGAAACTCACTGTGTGGTTATTCCACAAAAATTGAGGTTCATTGCATGAATGAATGTGCTAGAAATTGTCGCCTAGTAGCTAGTACTAGTATTTCAATTTTCAATCAATGTGATCACACTTTACACACACTTTCATCTCTGCTGCCTCGGGAGTCGGAGAAAATTATAGGTAGTTGACCACAGTTTATTATCAATCCCTTTCGAGTGTAATTGAATTAAAACAAAATAATATAACGTTAGTCGCAAAATATTTTTCTATTATCATGACTAAAGATTGAATCTCCATCATATAATTAAAAGCAGTACTATGTATATACTTAAATTATATCAATGTATAATTACTAAAATAAATTAGAGAGAGAAAATACATATTAAAATATATTTAGAGTTCTGTTATACGTATACTAAAAAAATATATATCATACATATAACTCATACTTACATACATAAAGTTTGTGTTTTAATGCCTGTAATGTTTGTGCACTTAATTAAATATAGTTGAGAATATTATCTACAAGTTTGTAATGTTAGTGCACTAGTGGGAATAAAATTTGTGAATTATTACGTACAATGTTTGTGCATTTTCTTAAATAAAGTTCAGATTGTAAAACACTCTGATAATTTTATAATGTGTGTGCATTCTTACATATAAAATTTGTGCATTACTATTTATAATGTTTGTGCATTTATAAATAAAGTTCAGATTATATATAACTCTGAAATATAGGTTTGTAGTGTAATCCAAATAAAGTTTGTGCATGAATGCGTATAAAGTTTATACTTTAACGCCTATAATGTTTGTGCTTTAACACCTTTAAGTTTGTGCTCTATTTTAGAAAACTGTATTGTATACGTATAATAATCATTAATTACCTAATTTGAATAGTGTAAGTATGTGTGTATAAAATTGGGTGTACACATAACATTTTTAATATATTTAGTAGGAGAGAGAAATACAAATCCTTATACGTAACCCCTCTCTCACAATTTTGCCACCCTCATTCTCCTCTCTCACAGTTTTGTCGTCGTCTATACATCTCTGCCGCCCTCGACGGCTTCAACATCTGCTCATGTCCTTCAACCGTCGTCCCAAACGACATTCACATCCTCCCTTAGGTCCTTTAACCGCCTCCCGGAATGGTGTTCACATCCAACTTCACGTTCGCTCACGTCCTCGGCACGTTCTCCTCACAGCTGACTAATCTTGATGTCGTCACACTCAACCCGCGATGACCACGGACAACATTCACGAACCCAACCCACTAGCTCACTAAGAAAGAATGAACAAACTCCAATACAAAAAATGAAAAAACCTATTTATATAAAACAAACAAACTCATATAATTGTAATGAACAACCTGCCTAACAAGAATGAACAAACCCCACCACAAAAAAATGAACAAACTTGTTCATATAAACGAACAAAACCTTATTAACTGTAGTGAACAAACACAAAACCTTATTAACTGTAGTGAACAAACCTACTTAATAAGAATGAACAAACCCCAATACAAAAAATGAACAAACCTGTTTGTATAAAACGAACAATCCTGTATAACTGTAGTAAACAAAGCTATCTAATAAGAATGAACAAACTCCAACACAAAAAATGGACAAACCTGTTCATATAAACAAACAAACCTTATTAAATATAGTCAACAAACCTACCTAATAAGAATGAATAAGCCCCAACACAAAAAATGAACAAATCTATTCATATAAAGGTAAAAAAAAGGTAATATAGTGATGAGAAAAAAAAAAACAACATCATGAGCAAAAAAACAGAAGGTAAAAACGACACTATGGGGTTGCAGGATAGAGAGAGGATAAACGAAATCTGATCTGCGACATATAGCGATGAAAAACAACAGAGGACATGCTGGGGAAGAGAGACGGCGTGAGAGAGAGAGACAACATGAGGGAGAGACGGCGTGAAGGAGGACATGAGCAGATGTAAAGGAGGACGTGAACGCCATTTGGGGCGGCGGTTGAAGAATGTGAGGGAGGATGTGAGCGGATTCTGATGTTGTTGAGGGCAGCGTAGATGCATAGCCAGCGGCGGCGAGTTTGAGGAAAGAAGAAAACGAGATTGAGGAAAAAAAAAGAGAGAAGGGGAGTGTGGGAAATTTGAGAGAAAAAATACAAATTGAAATATATTTAATAGGAGAGAGAAATACAAATCATTGTACGTATAAAAGGTTGGTTAGTTGTACATTGACACCAAATTTGATATACATCGAGGCTTTTTGCATAATTAAAGAACGAGATGAGTTATTATCATATCACGCATCACACACCTTGGTTAATATGTTCTTTTATCTTCAAAGGGGTGGAACTTTGTACAACACTTCAAATAAAAATGTTTAATATTTTTTTTATCTTCATAAATCTATGTTATTTTGATAGTAATTCCTATATATATAAAAAAAAAAACTTAGCCTCGATCACCCTTATATTTTGCTAAAAGCCAGAAAAATTGATAGTATACAAACGCATCAATTAAAATAAGGGAAAAATTAGATGAGAGGGATTTAACAAAATATAAGAAAATGAAACAAATGCTCTCAATGTCAAAAAAAATTAGATTACAACTTTAACTTTTTATTTTAAACAAAATATAAAAAAATTAATCAAATACTCCCAATGTCAAAAAAATTTATATTACAACTTTAACTTTTTATTTTAAAGTATACATAGTTTTTAAATGAAGAATAAATGAGATGAGTAAATTTTGACTATATAACAACACATAAAGGTTATCTAGTGCATGAAGTTTGGAGGACTACACATGTGCAAGTGGCTCATCAATAATTTTAAGATGGACTCTATACCACAGGGTTATATATAGGTCGGGTCATTTTTTCATTTTGGGTTGGGTACCCGCCTATCACCTGAGCCGACCTTGATGGTTGGGTCAATCGAGTCGCAAGTGATCTGTGATTTTTCATTTTTTGTTTTTTTGGATAAAAGATTCATTTTTGTGGGATCTAACTTGTTTTTTTTTTTTTAATAAAAACTTATTTTTTTAATGAAGAATATCTTTTAATACATAAAATGAGTTTACGCCCAAAAAAATAAAATTAATCTAACAACAAAGAAATTGTTCTTTTAATAAATATAAAATAATAATAATAATAATAATTAAATAGTAAAATAAGGATAATCGGATTATGGGCCGAGTAGGGTTGAATAATTTAAACCAGACACTATTTAAGTGACAAATTAATCGGATATGCTCTGTCAATTTAACTCGACCCAATTCAAAGGGGTCAGGTTAGATTAGATTGGCTGGTAAACTTGACCCGTTGTTCAACCCTACTAAATGAAAGGGAAGCTAAGAGAATTGAGAGAAATTTGATTAGTTAGTAGAGAAGCTCAAACTCAAAAGCGTAATTTTTGTTAGTGAACATGGGAGAGAAGAATGAGTAGCATAAGAAATTAAGAAGTATATGACAATGTATGAAGCTCACTCCACCCATTTTCAGTAAAGACAGATTTGTGGGTCAAACTTTTCAAGGAATGGGGAGTTAAAAACAAATTATGTCTGGGTAATTATTATTTTAATGAAAAGGACATTAATTCACCTTGATAGTGACTGAGAGAAAAAGATTCCATTTCAATCTTAATCTGTCTCTGGGTTCTATTACACACTGCACTTTTCACTGTAATGTATTCTGTACTGATAGGGTGAGTTCGATGGAAGGGTTGGACCCTTCTACATGTTACCCTAATACATTATGTATTACTAGTTTAGTATTCATGATATATACATGAAAGTTCTTTTAATTTTGTTGGTTATTCTATACAAATTATTTAAACATTATTTTTTTTTAATTTATGAATGTTAAATGTGAGCGAATGACGAAAATTAAATTAAGAAAGATTTAATGAATTTAAGTACAATAAGTTTAGTAAAATTTAAAATTCAAATTATAAACGTTTTAAAGTGAGTTTGGATTCACAATGTAAAATTTTGAAATCGATTTTATGCATTAAGAAGTAAGAATTTTTCACTTTTAATGCAGTCTAAAATTGATTTTAGCGCCCCCAACAAAAAATTAAATGATTTGATGAAAATGATTTGAGAAAAAATTCTCTTCAAAATAGTGGTAGCTAGGAAAAATTCAGAAATACATTTAGTATAGATTATATATGAGGACACTTTTTACCTACCTTCATTACAACTTACATTTCAAAATTGGACTTAGCTTTAATTTCTTAGCCAAACTACACATTGATTATGCTTCCACATTTCTTATTTAATTGTTTGGATTAAAAAAGGAAATATAAGAAGAGAGAAAATGAAATAAATATATACTCTCTTATTATTTGATTGATGAGATAAGTGAGAGGAAAGAAAATGTAGTTGCATGAAAATGAATGTTTTATTAGGATGTAGAGAGAAAATATGAGGAAACAAAATGAAAAATAAGATGTAGAGAAAAACATATGAAAATTAACATTTACACCTGTTCAACCAATTTAAATGTTATTTTTCAAATAAATTGATTTATATTAAATACTTTAATATAATATACACATAATATGATACAATTAGCCTTTTAATGAAGAAATAAAATAATATATAACTGATATTTTTTTATTTGATTATAAATTTAATAAAATTGTTTTACATCAATTCATTACCTTCTAACTTTTATCATTTGCATGTGCATGACTTTTTTAAAATGGTTTTTAAGAAAATGCATTTTGAAAATCTCTTTTAAAAAAGTTAAATATTTAAATTGTGCTTAAAATATTTTCTAAACCTTTTTTTGAAGGTAGAATGAATCAATTCACATAAGTATAGGAATCAATTCATATGGAAAGAAATTAAATATATTCAAAAATAATTTTTTCAAGGAATCAATTCACCAAGTGTCTAGAATCGATTCTTAACGACGTGAGATTATTATATTTAAATTCAAACTGAATTGAATCGATTTACTAATTTGATGCGGTTGAGTGATATCAACCACATCCAACCTCGACTGAGCATCCAAGTACGTAGATATTTTTACCATAATTTTTTTGTGTTTCTATTCATGTTAGTGTTGTATAAATTATAAAAACTTTGAGTGCAAGTGAAGTGTTTGATGAAATGCCTTCAATGTTAGATTTATAGATAAAATGTTTGGTAGATTGATGAGACAAAAGTTAGGTTAGTGTAGGTAAAAAATATATTGTGTTGGCATGTGAAAAATGTATAGTTATTATAATGTTGTTATTAAATGAGTATTTTATTGAACTTGATTAATGTTAGATCTATAGAGTTTTTGTAGATTGATAAGGTATATGTAAACTTTTTGGTAGATTGATACGATAGGTCAGTGTAGTTCAAAATATATGTTTTTGCGTGTGAAAAATGTATAGTTATAATGATGTTGTTATTGAATGAGTATTTTATTGAACTTGAATGTTAGATCTATAGAGTTATTATAGATTGATAAGGCATATGTAAACCTTTGGGGTAGGTTGCTAAGATAGAGTAGTTAATCGATTAGTTTATGAATTTCACTGTAAAAGAAACTAATTTTGTAGCATTTGTTGTTGTACTAATGGTGAGTTTTATCATTTTAATTTGAGTCACTTTTTATGAGCATAATTATTCTAAATATCTTTTTTTTGTCATTTTGTAGCCTTGAGTGTTGGAGACCAAATAAAATGCAGAGCTCCATGAGCCGCATCCGCTAATGGAGCCTGGACTGGTGGTTGCTCGATTATAGGATGTTGGGCGTATTATGCCAGCATTCTAGTATGACAAGGCTTTGGTCGGTGCCTTGATAGAGGGGTGGCGTACTGAGACCCACACTTACCATCTACTTTTTGGAGAGTACACAGTCACACTACAGGATGTTGCATCATACTCTGTGATGACCCATAGTCTTCATAGGTTAAAAGGGAGGGGGATCACGTCTTGCATGAAAAGTGTAGTGTCTCGCGCGAGAAGCTGTTCACAGGGGCTAAAAGTCATTTTTAGGAGCTTCATCTCGCGTGAGATGAATCGTGTCTCGTGCGAGACACGTATTTTGGAGTTCCACATCGGTAGTAGAAATAGAAGAAGGTCTCATCCTCTCCCTATATATAGAAGCTTCCTGTGAGTGTTTAGACTTACTAATTCACTCAAGAGCTTGAGAGGTCCTACTTTTGTGAGACTTTTCACTGTAGTTATTTTTATTTCTTTTTACCCTCTCATTTTTCGTTCGTGGGGAAGCAATGTCTCCATGTACGGTGTCAAGAACACCCAGCTTTGTGCTCCTTAGGGGTAAACAAAGATGTGTGTTCAATAATGCTGGAATTGGTTATGATAGAGATGAGAAGAAAAGAATAATAAATTTTATAAAAAAATTTGTTGCTAATAAAACTTCTCTCTTTCCATATATTACATGTCATTATTGTAATAGGAAAGGTCACATCACTCTAAACTGCTTTGCGAAGAAAAATAAAAAACTTGGAGTAAATCAAGTGTGGGTTCCAAAATGAACTATTCCAACCACTAACCCCAAGGAACCAAGAAAAATTGGGTACCTAAAACCAAATAATAAATCATTTTGTAGGTGTGCTTGAAGACCATAAACTCAAACTGGTATCTGGACAGTTATTGCTTCAAGCACATTACGGGTGATCCATCCAATTTCATTTTCATAACCACCAAACATCATGGTCATGTTACCTATAGAGACAAAAACAAAGGAAAGATTCTTGGTGTTGGAAGAATTGGAAAAAAGCAAGAAGTTTCAGTTGAAAATGTTCTTCTTATAGATGAACTCAAGCACAACCTTTAGAGCATCAGTCAACTGTGTGACAAAGGAAAGACCATTCTCTTTGACGCAAAAGAATATAACATTGAAAATGTAAAGGAGAAGGGAAAAATTTATGGATTTAGAATTGATAATGTTTATTTACTTAGTTTAGATGAAATTCCTTTAAGTGATGCTCAATGTCTTTTGAGTAAAGAAGATGAGTCATGGTTGTGGTACCAAAAAATCACCTCACATTCACATGGACCATCTTAATAAGTCGGTATCAAAATATTTGGTGATTGGTATGACAAAGATCTCTTATGAAAAAGACAAACTTTGCAACGCCTGTTAAAATGAGAAGCAAATTAAAATCACTTTTAGTTCAAAAAGGTTTATTTCTACAACAAGGTCTTTGCAATTGTTGTACATGGATCTTATATGGATTCATCAAGAGCTAAAAGTTGTGGAGGTAATTACTATGTCCTTGTGATACTAGATGATTTCTCTAAAAGCTTTATTCTTAACTCATAAGAATGAGGCTTTTAATGTATTCAATAAACTTATAAAAAAGATTCAAAATGAACATAAGTATTGCTTCTATTCGAAGTAATCATGGGGGAGAGCTTAAAAATTTTGAATTTGAAAGTTTTTGCAATGAGCATGGTTGCTCCTAAATCTCTGCAACAAAATAGAGTAGGTAAAAGGAAAAATAGATCCTTAAAGAAGATGACAATAACTATGTTCAATGATGCGGACGTATCTAAACAATTCTTGGCGGATCTTGTGAGTACGTTTATGTCATTAACCTATAGAAAGTCAAATATCTCTCATTTTCCCATTTATTTTTGTGACAAATGTTATGTTCTTAACAATAGAAATGATAACATTGACAAATTTGATACTAATTTTGATGAGGAATTTTTTTTGGATATTCATTACATAGCAAAGCTTTTAGAAAATTTAATTAGATAACTATGACTATATAAGAGTCTGATCATGTTGCTTTTGATGAATCTTTCTGAGTAGATCTAAGGAAAGGTATTTATTTTGTTGATGACGTTGCAGAAACAGTTGTTGGAAATATGATTGAGAAAGAAAAGGAAAATCCAAAGAATCACAATTCTCAATAAGAAAAAATCTTGAATGAGGAGGGAGAAGAAGAAGACCAACCAAACTGAATATGCCAATCACTTGAAACACAACAAAGGATCACCCAATTGAAAAAAATGATTGGTGACATTTCTAGAGAAGTTGCAACTAAAAACTCCCTAAGAAATGCATGCAATGCCTTAAATCATGAACAAGATTTGTCTTAAAATATTTCTCAAATCACATATATTGAGATTACATAATATTTTAAATATCTACCTAGAGCTAGTGCAATCTAAAATTTTATACCAAAAATCGAGATATAAAATTATTACAAACCTTCGCGCAATCACCGGTAAAATCATATTGTTTTTTAAAAAAAATATGATCAGTTGTTTTGTTTCATGTTACCACTCTATTTGTTTTTGTCTATTCTTATTAAATGATACATGCATATATTCAGGGGAATAGGACTAACAAATTGTTTTTCAATGAGATAGAAGTATGCTAACAAATTGTTCTTATATATACTTCATTTATTTGTTTGTGTTTGTCATCATAAAAAAGGAGAGATTTAAATCCATGGATTCAAGCATGGAACTCAAGGTTTTGATGATGTTTTGTTCATATAATTAATATATATATATCCTTGTGATTAGTTCAACTCAATTCATATTACCCATGGAGCATAACAAGGATTCTCAAAAGAGAAAGACCATTGGAAGCATCTATGGAAGGTGGGCATCAAATAGCCTAAGACCTGCAAAATTGCGGGTCTTACAATGGATACTTTTCTCAAGCACTTCAAAATGGGGTTGGAGATAAGGGACTTCCTTCGAAGCACATATGAGAAGACAGTATTGGAGCCTTTATGTTCTCGACAAGAAATTTTTCAACGAAGAATTATTTTGCTTCTACAACAATTTGTTGCAGTCATAATTGACTCACTTCTTGTATATAAGAAAGAAAACCCATTCGTGGTTCACCAAAATCTTTCTACCATAACCTAAGGCTAAAAGATTGAAAGGTAAAAATGATGGTATACAAGGAGCCCATCATCATACATGCCAAAGCAGATCGAAATAACTGTCAAAGACCTATCCATGGAGTACACGTACGATGCTTCACTTCATCATGTAAAGGATCCTCCTTCCTTGTATGAACTCGTTAGACATTGTGACTTACAGGAATCTCCTTTATATGTATGAATGCCATATACCCATCGTTTGGCCAACTGGGGTTTGTTGGTAGTTCACCACATGATAGATGCTAAAAGGGATACATTTGGATTACCTTACGACATGTTCATTGCAAGTCTCCTCAACAGTACTGTTGGGATTAGCACTGAACTTGAAGATAAACACATGCTATGCTCTGACAATTTTTATTTGAATAATAGAATGTAATTAGGTACTCTTGACTTTAAGAAATTAATTTGAGGGACTGTGGATCAAAAAGAAGGCAAAGATAAAGAAGATATGCTCAAAATCATCAAGAACAATCGATTCTATATGAAGGCATGCCTGCTTATGATGCAAGTGAGCATTGAAAATCTAAAAGGTATATATGGTCACAAGGATTGCTTGCCACATGGGGCAATGCAAGATGATGTTGGATGAAAATCGCTACCTTAACTTCCCACTGCCTGAGGAGAACAACCTTGCAATGAACTACAAGGGAGATGGCCTAGGGATTTATGACTTGTTTTCTGATCTTGCGATCTAGGTGACGTTTGAGCTCATGACTCATATTCTTGGACAAGTTAAAACAAATAATTAAATTAATTCAAGCAATTGAATTAATTCATTTTATTAATTATAAGTGTTGTTGCAATATCTTTGCGAAAAATTGTATGTGTTATTTTTTGCAAAAAAAGGTTTTTTAACAGACGTTTTAATTGACGCTCAATTCACACCCCCTCTTAAATAATTACTGAAGTCACTAAATAACACAATCTCTCTCTTTCATCTATTTTATCATAAATAGATATATAATCCCTTTCAAGGTAGTATCTCAAAATACATGAAGGTTCCTGCTAATGCTATTTATGTTAGCAAAGAATCCAATGGAGTTGCTCTTCCCGCACCTTCTACTTGTATCTTCCACCTTTCAGTGCCAATATATATTTCCACCCCTATTCGCTACCATTTGCCGCATGCAACCTACTGCAGCCACCCCTGCATCGACCCCACCTGTGGCCACCTTATATGAGTTCTCCAACCTCCACCAACAATCCCAAATCTTCTTCCCTAAAAATCGAACGCAAAAATATATCTCGTCAATTACAAATATAGATGTGTCAAAAAATTAAATAACCCAAAAACATCAATTGTATCATCAACTATAACCAACTTTTTAAATTGTGATTGTGGTCACAGATGCAGTTATAGTTGTGCTTATTACGATTGCGTCCGGCTATTGCGATTGCTGCAATGCAGTTATGGTCGTTAGGATGTGAATTTTTTTCAAAATTTACACATAATTAAAAAAATTTATTTCATCTGTGATCATTGTAACTTTATATATATTTTTATTTAACATGTTACGTAGGTTTTTATTAGTATTTAAGACTTTATATAATCTCAATAAATAATTTAAATTAGATTTATATACAAGAATTAAATAATTATCAAAACAATTATTCTAAATAATCGTTTCAAAATATTATACAATCATATATATATATAACAATAACAATAGGGTGAAAAATTTATGAACTAGAAGACTGCACAAGAGAAGACAATAAGAAACAAATCAATTATGGACAAAGATGAAACGGTGACACCTACGGAGAGGGGATAAGAAAGGTGGGAGAGGATGAGAGGAGTAACAGATAAATCAATGGCCGCAACTTTTTCCCCAAAAGTAAGGAACAACAAAAAGAAGAACAATACATGTAATTTTTTTTTTCTTCAAATCTGAAAAAAAAAAAAAAAAACACTAGTGCAGGTGAATGTAGTTGTTCATATGATGGAAAGGAAATTGAGTTGGCATAGGGTTAAACCGGTGGCCAAGACTGAGAGGTGGTGGTGGTCCACAGTTGGGTCACGACAAACGTAGCAAAGGTGAGGCGGCGGGAGAGTGGTGGCTCTGGCAAAGGACGATCCGATCAACGAGAGCAAGTCACGGTGGCGGAGCTATTCGCGGGAGGCATAGAAGATAGCAGCAGATGGAAGACGGGGCCGAGTGAAGAGAATGGGTGACAGACGGTGGCAGTTGCACCATAGAACTCGCTTATTTTCATGTCCTTTAAAGTGGTTCACTATCAAAATCACAATTTTAAAATTCTTTTGTATTGTTATTCTATTAAAATTAAATTTTTACAAATATATGCATTGAAAGGAAAACACACAAAAAAAAAACTAACAATAAATAAAAAAACACTTTCTAAAAGAGGAGAAGATATATTTGTACTCATCTTAACAGATTTATACTATTAAAATCTCATCTAATAATAAATAAGTAATGAGTCAACGCAATGTCATGAAACAAATGAGTAAAAGATACTGTTACAAAAGAAAAAGGGCATTTGTTAGGAAGATCTTCTTGTTTCCGCCGTGCGGAGGAGTGATAAAAATAAGATGAAGATAATCCATGTACCTAATGGGTAAAACAATTCATATTTTCTATTGGCTAAACATCGTTATTCTTTCTATCGATTGAGACTGCAAAATTATTCACATATTTAGATACCAAACCTATATTATCAACTAAATCATAAAGAAAATATCGTGGGGTGAGACAAGCACTCTTGGCTAAGCTCACAGTAGCTCATTATTATATGTAAACAAATTCCCCCCACATGGTTCAACTTCATCATCTTTTGAGCCTCCTCTGTTTGGTTTAGGTCACACTCTCACACTTTCCCCACTTTACACCACAGAGGGAAAAAGAGCTACAGAGAGAGATGGAGCTTTCTCAACTTGGTTTCTTAGAGGAACTTCTAGCTCCAAGAAAAGAGCCATGGAATGCTCTATCCACTGGCTTCACTGAGTTGTTATTCCCTAGTGCTGCTGCTGCTGCTGCTGGTGGGTGGAACTTTGACCCTTTTGTTGATAACCCAGCGACAGCTTCTTCCTTTGCCTCTTGTTCTGCATTCTCAACAGACCAGAGATTTGAGTGCCCCTTCACCGCTGAGGAAGCTGCAGCAACAGCACCATACCCATTTTCTGATGATGTGTTCACAATGCCTGACCTTGACTCTTCATATCCACCACCACCGCCACCGCCGCTTCTCCCACAGCAGGAAGATGAAGATGCTGCCTTTCTATGCAATGATGGCAAGGATTTGGAAGAAGAAGAAGAAGGAAGAAAGGGGTTTTGCAAGGTTGAAGAGCAACAAGGTGTGATGGTGGTGGAGGAGGAGGTGGTTCCAGCTGTGGTCTTCAACATGGGATTGTGTGGGGAGAAGAAACCAAAGACCAAGAAACTTGAAGGGCAGCCTTCAAAGAATCTCATGGCTGAAAGAAGGAGAAGGAAGCGCCTCAATGACCGTCTTTCCATGCTAAGGTCCATCGTCCCCAAGATCAGCAAGGTCATCCCCAAAAAAAAAAAATTAGATTTTTATGTCATATTCTTGTTATTTCTGTCTCAATCAATTGAAATGAAATTATAATTTTTATTTTTTTTTTCCCTTTGAGTTGGTGGCCTCTTCATTATTTGGTTGCTTGATTTGTTATATAAACCCGTAGCATGCTTGGATTTCTGTTTCTGTTCTGGCTACTCAGAATCAATTGTGGAGTCCTAGAAGTGAGAAATTTTCACTTCTGCTAGGACGTCTCACTTGAAAGCCGCATGCACTTGAGTTCACACACTAACATGTGAGATATCAAAACCCTTTTCAACAGATGGACAGAACCTCCATTCTTGGAGATACCATAGACTACATGAAAGAGCTTCTAGAAAGGATTAGCAAGTTGCAAGAGGAAGAAGCGGTGGTGGAGGAAGGCACAAGCCAGATAAATCTCTCGGGCATATCCAAAGAACTCAAGCCAAATGAAGCAATGGTTAGAAATTCCCCCAAGGTATTATGGGTAGGATTTTAGCATTAGTGTGTTTGTTACTGAGTCACCCAATTTTCTGAATAATGTATGTGACTCAATGTTTTATTTTTTCATTTTGTTTTCTTTGCAGTTTGATGTTGAGAGGAGAGAGCAGGACACCAGGATCAGCATCTGCTGTGCCACAAAGCCAGGGTTGTTGCTCTCAACAGTGAACACCTTGGAGGCATTAGGCCTTGAGATTCAGCAATGTGTTATTAGTAGCTTCAATGATTTTTCAATGCAAGCATCTTGTTCAGAGGTTTGTATCCTAATTTGATTGGCTTTCAATCATTAATTAATGTTTGTTTCCATCCTTGAAAAATTAAATTTATTACTTAATTGTAAACTTAATTCTGTTTCATCATGGTCATATATAGGTAGCTGAACAGAGAAATTGCATTAACCCTGAAGAGATGAAGCAAGCACTGTTCAGAAGTGCAGGATATGGTGGGAGATGTCTCTAGGAGAAAGATGAGGAATTTGCTGCAACAATTTGCAGATTGTGTAAAAGAAGCAATTTTTCCCTCTTTTTTGTAATTCAAGTAATTCAGGGAGGTAGAAGTTTTAATGAGATTCAGAATAAGTTGCCTTTGATTAATGAATTTTCCCTTCTTTTAAGCCTTGCCCCGTGGTTTTAACATATATTTGGGGGGTAAAGGTCCAATTTCACCTTCTGACATGAGTCTATTTTTCTCAGAAGTAATTTATAATGAAAGGAGAATTATTGCTAGGCCTATAAGTGGAATTAACTTAATTTCTTATACATTACTGAATGTGCCTGCTGCTGCTGCTTCAGAATTTCTTTATATGGTGACAATAATTATGTGTCGTCTGTGTCCTGTTGTCACCAACCAACTAGATCTAGATGTACAATTTTAAATGGATTCTGCTTTTGGGCAGGTATCTAACACTCTTATATGAGAGGGATTAGGTTGTTTAGTGCATAACAACCATTTATAAAAGGGTAAATTACAACTGATTTGTTTTGAGGATAAGTGGAAATACATCAACTCACTTCATTTGTCCAAACAATATTGACGTCCCTAATGCACATACCTCCTCTAGTGATAATAGAGTTAAGATGTTGTTTGTTATTAAAGTATTTTGTCCCATATGCCTCTCACGTTTTCATACTCGGCAAACTTCACAACCCCTTCTAATCTAGAGGGAGTTGTGAAGTCGCGTAAGAGAGAGCCTGAAAAGAGTTATAACGTCGGTGAAGTGTGAAAATGTGAGAAGGCATAATGGACAAAATAATAACAAACAATGTCTAGCTCTATTATTATTAAGGAATGTCAGTGTGCGTTACTCAAATATAAAATAAATAGAGGTCAGTGTAATTTCATTGAGCTTTGGAGGGAAGTAGCGTAGTTTACGCTTTATAAAATGAGTCATGGGCTTGATGCTTCATGATTCTCTCAATAATTGCAAGATGAGGAGGTAGTTCCCTCAAAGGAAAGGACCACTGTTGTTAAGTTGTACATATCAGCTCCTTCCTATTACATCACATAGCTATTGAAATATAGTATGATCCTTTTAATTTACACGAAAAGTCTAAAGAAGGAAAAAATCCTACAGCTTGATGGCCTTTCCCAATTGCTAAACTAACTGCCAGCACAAGATTCTTATCTGGAGAAGTACTGAGCCTAATTTTAGCAACAAAAGTACCCTAATGATGGGTTAGGCTTTCTGAATTGAATTAAAAGTAGTTATCATATGGCTTAATTGTCTGTCTGGTTCCATAGATATATGGAGGTAGCCTATCTTTTAATCAATAACGAGATAACCCTTTTAGTTTCTTCATTTTTTTTTCTACTTTTATTTTATTTATACATAGAGAAATTTAATGACACTTACAAATTAAAAATAATATATAAGACGAAAAGCATGCAGTTACTCTTCTATATGTAAATTTGAAGAAACAAGTTTTGACGCTTGTCTGAGACTAGGCTTTTTATTTGAGACGAGGTAACTGGACTAATACAAATACTTATGGCTACAAAACCAAAACCAAAACCAAAGCCAAAATCTAAATGTAATATATCTAGAAAATTGTCTTCATGAAAATATTATGGAACAAAAATTACATGAGTTGTTACCGTGCAAATGCTACTATACATTCTCAGCGAATGCACCAAAAGAAAAAGCCGCAATACTCCAAAGTCCAGTCCAACCACCCCTGAAAGTGTGTTTGTGAATTATAGATTTAAGGGTTTAGGGATAAAAGAGGTTGCTATATTTTTTTTTTTCTTTCCGTTTTTGGTTAACAAACAAGTGCACCTTTAAATCTTGATTCAGGGAGATTCGCTTTTGGGATTTTTTTTCTTAAATCATACAGGCCCAAAGGCCCTAAAACAATTACGAAGAGGCGGTTACAAAACGACGCAAGGAAACCCAGCAGCATCACTATAGTGGACCTGCGTGAGGGTAGCAGGCCTGGTTCGGCTTTAGGCCCAAACAATGATAGATCTAAAATCCCAAGAGGCTTTTTTTCCCCCCTTGAAGATGGTTAGTCAGTGCAAATATCCAGCAACCCTTGGTTTTCCTTAGCTGGCCGCCACATTTGCCTCTAGCTCAATGATAGATTGACGGATATGGTGGTGGTTGTAAATAAGAGAGGTTGGGCAAAGAGGGACAAAGATGGAAGTGGGATAGAGGCAAAGAGAAAAGAAAGATGAGAAAGGGTAAATATGACTAAACATGTGTAAGTGTAATGTGAATCGCCTCTTTTCTTACTTGGTGCATCATGCACCATAATTAGCCCAGTGCATCAAAGCCTTCGCCTATTGATACAGCTTTTATATACATTAAAATGATGTATAACTATCGAGTCTTTGAAAATTAGGATTAAGAACTTGATTAGATTATGACGAATGCCTTTTCTTTTTCCCTTCTTTCTCATATTTTCACATTTGTTAGAAAAACATATTTTCACATTTATAATATTAATAATAAATAATTATCTCTGAATAAATAATGATTTTTAAGTATTATTATAAATAAAAAGTAATTTGTAATATATATTATATTTATGAATTCAAAAAAAATTAATAAGAGTATCCATTCTTATAAGTATTTATTAAAATATATAAATAAATAACACCACGAACAAAGTCATACCATCACAAAAATTGACACAGGTATGGAAGTAGAAAATACTTAAGAGAAATGGTCTAACTACCTCCCCCTCAAGCGAGTGGATCATTTCTATCGGATATCTTGTCATATGAGGTTATATGTAATCATGCTTATCAAACTCGCGAGTTTAAGTAAACTCGTGGAGTCTCTGTAAACTCGGATCGTAAATTAGGATCGTAAATTCGTACGAGTTTACTTATTATTAAAAAAATATTAAAAAAATATTTTAAATAATTATTATGCTACAAAAATATATTTAATAAAACTTAAAATTCATAAATACATTTATATCCATAACAAAGCACAAATAAAGATGAAATATATGAGTTCTAAGTTCAATTCATACATAATACATATAACATAATACATAGTATTGACTACTGAACATCACAAAAAGTGAATTTGTGACGATGATGTCTTCAATATAGAACACTAAAGCACAAATAGCAATGCAGAGGTCACGCACCCTGGTGGGAAAGATCCCTGAGCAAAGGATGAAATACATACGACGGATTAGCGACGGAGCACAAGCAACGACGGAGCACAACGGAGCACGATTGTAGGCGCAACTGTAAATGATAACTCTAAAATACTTAAATGACCTAAATCTAAAAACTCATAGTTATGGAAAACAATATCAAACTTATTTTGTTTCTAAAAAAAAAAAAAAAAAACCCTGCCTGTGTGGTAAACTCGTAAAATCGGGAGTAAACTCGTGATTTTATGCGAGTTTACCCGAGTTTACCCAATTTTACCCAACAGTAATAATTGGCACCATTTGGTGAGTCGTTAGACGAAAGGCTTACCGTCGAAAATATCTGACGGTAATAGGGTCTGAATCTCAAGAGGCACCTTTCCCTACCCACTGTGACATTGAACCAGTTACCATCGGAAAAAACAAACGGTAACGAATTACCCTAAACCATAAGCCCTAAACCCTAAACCCTAACATGACGAGACACAGTTTCGTTAAACCAATTACCGTTGGATATTTTTTTACGGTAAATATCTAAAATTGCGAACGTGTGTGAGTGTTATCAATGTGTGTAACGTTCGAATATTACCATCGGAAAATTCTGACGGTAACTGTTTGAATTTATGAAAAGGTGCGAGTGTATCCCACACACGTAATGTTCAAGTCGTTACCGTCAAAAAATTCTAACGGTAAATTGCGCGGACAACAAAAGGACACACGTTTTCCCGTGGCGGCAACGATTATTTCATTACTGTCAAAAAAATCCGACGGTAATGTTTCTATATATATTGCTCCTTTGTGAGTTCGTTGTCACTTTTACATCTTCTCCTCCTCACTTCCTCCTTCCTCCTCCGCTCTTTCGCTTTCTCGCCATCCTCTTTCGCAGCCACCACCTCCGTCGGACCCTAGGGGACCATAGTTGTCGTTTATTGCCACCGCCACATCTGCTGTCACCACCACTGTTCACTGCCGCCTCCTCCGTCACCACTGCCATCACCGCTGCCACTAAGGTTGGTTTTACTTTTTGGTTTTTTATATATTTAGTTTTAATATGTGTTTTTTTATATATTTAGTTTTTTTTATATAGTTACTTTTAATTTGTATTTTTTTTATATTTAGTTTTAGTTTATATCTACTTTTAATTTGTATTTTTTATATATTTAGTTTAGATGAATCCATATGTTATTCTTTGAATTGAGAATCAAAAGAAATAGACATAAAAACATACGTAGTTGACTTGTTCATGTGTTATCTAATGTCTGCTAGGGTTGAGCATTAAAAGAAAGAATATCAGGCAAACATGAGAAAGAATATGCAGAGGATAGAATCATTAGACGAAATTAAAGGAACTAGTGGATTCTACGCATGATATGTAATGTACTGAAAAAATGGATCAATTTTCCACATTAGGGTTTAGGTGCTCTATTTTCTATACTTGATTGTTACCTGTGGTAATTTAATCTTTTGGTTTTTTTGAATACAATGTATACCAATGTGTGTTTGTACTAGAATGCCCCTATTTACTAAACTTATTACCAAAATACCACTGCTTTATATATGTTGGTTTAGGGCTTTGTTAATATGTTCATAGTTTTATAAATATATATAGTTAGTTAGTTAGTTGATATGTATATTTAGTTTATACTAGGATATAGTTAGTTTTATATATTTACTTGTTAATATGAGTTGTTATTCTAATATGTGTTATTTTTTTTTAGTACAGATAAGGGAAAGGCAAAACTGCCAGACTACTATTGCACGTCTAGGTGAGGTACTAGGGGAGGGGCCGAGGCAGCTGCTCAGGCTCAACGTCGAGAAGCACGCTGGCGTCGTCGAGCTCGGTCGTTGGGGACGGTTTTATGCCGACCCTGGGCTACGTGCCGCCATTGTCAGTAGGAGACAACGCCTTCCCTACAGGCAATGTTCAGGCGCATCTCAGCTTCATGCCTCGTCCATCGTCAGGGGTGGCGAGGTTTGGGAGTTATAGTGCGCAACCGAGTCCATCACCTCATGCTTCCTCAGAGGCGATGCTACCGACACAGTTGGAGACTCCCACCGGCCCCCAGTCCCAGGGATCCGCGTCACAGCAAGGGCGAATTTGGATCCGGTTGGACGAGAATAACAGTGGGTAAGTATTGTTAATTTTTTTGTTTTATTTTATATGAAATATATTTAGAGTTTGTAGTTACTTTTTTTTTTTAATATTACTAATACACAACATATATGTTTGTATATGTAGGCGGATTCCCCATGAGGCTCCTAACCACTTCGTTACAGAGACGATAAAAAAATCCTACAACAGAGTCGTCTTTAAGTGGCAGGAGTACACTAAGGAGGAGAAAGCACGTATGTTCAATCTATGGAAGGTAATTTTTTGATTATTTTTTAATAAATATAAATTTTTAGTTGTTCAATTATTTATTATATTAATTACTAATTAATGCTTTCATATTTGTTTTTTCAGGATATCATTTCGAGTATGATCCTTTCGAAGAGGCCGACATGAAGAAGACGTTCAATTATCGAGCCGGCCGTCGTCTTTGGAAACTGTTGGGGACATCTGCTCGGGGAAGGACAAAAACCCGAGCTAGTTGACTCTTGAGCAGCTTGCTCAGCTTCACACCATTTGGGCCTCAAATGAGTTTAAAGCTCGGTCTGAGAACTCAAAGCATGCCCGCACCCAGGGTCGGGGGGCAATGTTCACACCAGTGGCTCCGTGAATTTGTCGTCGACACGGCTCAGGATGGTATGTAATTGCACGCCTTAAATTATTCTACAAACATTATGTATTGCATTTTCATTTTGGACTTAAATAACTACTTTCAATATGAAACTAATATTTAAAAAACTGAGTATGCAACACCGACCCATGGGTCGAAAGCCGTCAGAAGCCAAGTTGTTCCGCGAGACACACATCACCAAGCCGAATAAGTCTCAGTGGGTCAACGATCACTCACAACAAACCGCGATGAGTGATAAGTGCCGAATTTACGTATTTATACATATTGAAAAGGCACCTGTCTGCTTAAGTTTAATGAATTATCCGATTAGAATTCCCCACTTTTGTAGGATTCATAAAATATTCTAGAGATGGATGCAAGATAAAAATCAAAGAGAAATCCCATAGAGAAAGGAAACAAAGAGCAAAAGGGACAAAAAGAAGCAGCAAGGCAAAGGCAGATGCGCCACCGCTCAGCGGTAACAACTCAGCCGCTCAGCCGCTCGCACGAAGGAACCGCTTAGCGGAAGGGACCTAACCGCTCAGCGGACCTTGCTTCAAGGTGAAGAAACTTAGCCGCGAAGGAAGCTCTGCAGCCGCACCTGCAGCCGCAAAGCCGCCCTGCTCTGACATCGCTCAGCGCACCGCACGCCGCTCAGTGGCTCTGACAGATAATGTCAGAGCAGAGCCACCATTCAGAGGAAACGTGGCGGTAAAGAAACCTCAAACCGCTGAGCGGTGCACCCAGGCCGCTCAGCGGTGACCCCCAAACTCGGCCTATAAATAGAGGCCGAGGCTCACACAATCAAGGCATCAATTACACTTCAAATTTCGTTTCCTTTCAATTTCGTTTATATTTCAAATCCTAAGTTAGT
Organism: Nissolia schottii; assembly: GCA_003254905.1. Lineage (NCBI taxonomy): Eukaryota > Viridiplantae > Streptophyta > Magnoliopsida > Fabales > Fabaceae > Nissolia > Nissolia schottii. Next base: position 806,784 of record QANU01086265.1, on the reverse strand, counting down.
TTAGTAACAAAGAGGAGGCTAGTGAAGGAGCCGGGAGAATCAAGGAAGCACGGCGGACGTCGTCATGATAGGGTGAGAACGTGTCATGATAAGCGTCCATCACCTTGCCTCCGAGATACTCTTGTAAGATGGATTTGTAATCCTCTTGTTATTGGGATTTTGATGATTGTTATAGACTGATTGTATCCATGTACTTTTACATTAATGAATCTATCATTTTCTATGATTTGCATGAATCGATTTCACACTTAATGCTTGTTTTAGCTTAGCTACCTAAAGCATGATTTCAAACTGCATGGTTGCGCGTGAGAACGGCATCATAAGTTGGAACTAAATCAATTCATCTAATAAACCTAATTACTAGAGATAGAGTTAGGGATATTAGTCGCTTTTAACATCTAAGATAATGCTGGTGTACTTTGTTAAGCTCGTGTGCGAGAGTGACAGTGTAACAAAGGAAACCTGTGATCTTTTCATGCGCGAGAGCGATGAACAAGTTAAGAACTGATGGCGAGGAATCAAAGAAAGGATAATTCTAATGTTTGAGTTATGAATGCATGAAACTATAATAGGATTCAAAACCCAACAAGCTTCCTGATCCGTCTCTACTTTGTTGCCTATTTATCTTTTCTGCTATTTATTTACTTATCTAAATATCAAATCACAAATCCTTTACTTCATTGCTTAATTAACAAACTCAAGAACGGTATTTTTGCAACTCTCTGTGGATACGATTATACCCGACTGTACTGCAATTTAATTCCTTGTGAATCTGAAAGCTGTAAAGAAGGATGTATTATTTTAAACGACGAGAGTAAAAATGCTTTCAACAATGAGTATTCTAATGTATTAACAATTGTTAATTGTTTTATTACATACTTTGTAAATGTTAATTTTAATTTCCTATAATAATCGTTAACTTTTTTACTTTTGTAGGCTGCATTTGAGGTGGCACTTCAGGCTGCGCAGACTCACCGGGCTAAGAGTATGCCCCTGGGTACTAAGCCAGATCCTGCTATTGAGAATGCAGTCTGGCTCAAGGTGGTTGGTGGTATGAACCGCAATAGCGTGTACGACCGGGGTGCACAGCTCTCGGTTACTATGAGGGGGCCTCCATCGATGGCTTCATCTTCCGGTGGGACACTAACGCAAGACTAAGAAGATCTCTGCAAGCACATGTTGAAGATGAACCAGAAGTTGTACATGCAGGCGGTCAGGAATGAGCAGGTGCTTCAGGAGCTACATGATGTGAGGGCGGAGGTGAAGCAGATGCAAGACAAGGAAAAGAATAAACGGGAGCTGACCAAGAAGAGAAAGGACAAGTAGAAGCTAAACCAGAAGCTGAAGATGGTGTGGCCATGCTTTGGTGAATCTGCCCTAGGATCCAGCAGTTCGGCTGCCCTTCATATGCCTCCTGAGATGCTGTTGTCTGATACGTCGTCCGACGAAGATAACATAGATAATGCCGACTATGATGATGCCTCGACGACGACGATGATGCTGCAAACTTAGGAGATTAGGATTTTTTTATTTTTTTTTTAAATACAAAGGGTAATTTTTAAGTATATATGTTGACTTTAAACTTGTGTAGTTTTTTTTTTTACTACTAAATTATTAAAATAAATAGTAAAATTTATGTATACTTTAATAATTTAATGATCACTTTAAATTAAAGTAAAAATTTTGCTTTAAAAAAAATTCTCTTCTTCTACAACTCTCATAAATTGTCCCTATTGATTAATTAAAAGACAAGTATAAGGGTTTAGGGTTTAGGATTTAAGATTTAGGATTTAGGGTTTATGGTTTAGGATCTAGGATTTAGGGTTTAGGGTTTAGGGTTAAAGATTTAGGACTTAGGGTTTAGGGTTTAGGGTTTAGGATTTAGGATTTAAGGTTTAGGGGTTAAGATTTAGGGTTTAGGGTCTTTACCATCAAAAGAATTTGATGGTAACAATCGTAACCCTAAACCTAAATGGTGTAGTCTTTTACCGTCGGTTATTACCAACGATAAACCCTCACCATCTCGCGCGAGATGTTTCTTGTCTCGTGAAAGACTAGCAAACTTGAGAGCAAACTTAATGTTCTATTAGGTGCCTCGTGCGAGATCTAGAGTGACTTGCGCGAGACTTCTTACCGTCAGAACTTTCCAACGGTAAAGACCCTGGACCAAAATATTAATATAATTACTGTCAGATACTTTCAATGGTAATTTTTCATAAAGTATATGTAAATATAATTAAATTTTCGTCGGTTCTAGCTTACAGTAATTTGGATTAAAATATTAATATAATTACTGTCGGATACTTTCAAGGGTAATTTGTCATAAAGTATGTACAAATATAATCAAATTTTCGTCGATTCTAGCCGATGGTAATTCAGATTAAAATATTAGTATAATTACTGTCGTTTGTGTTCGACAGTAAACAGTTCAACTAGAATCGTTCTTGGGTCATCTCTAACGTTAGTCTTCGCTGACGCTAATTACCTTTAGCTTTCCGTATCTGACGGTAATAAGTTTCCATCGATGCTATTACTATCAGGACCATTTCTAATGGAAAATCTGACGGAAAGTAAAAAAATCGACGGTAATTTGGAGAAATTCTAACGCTAACTCCGACGGTAATGCACGTTTTTCTTTTAGTGCACAAAAGATAAAATAGATTGAGACTTATACCAACTAAATAACGAAGAATAAATGTTGTATTCTTTCTCCTACTTCCCCACCCTCTCTCTCATAAGCAAATATTACACCATAAATAAACAAACATTACAACACTAAAAAATAAACGTTGCAAAACTCATAAACAAACATTACAACATACAGAAACAAACATTACACTACACATGAACAAACATTAAACCACACAAAAATGAAGGCGTAAAAAACCATTATTTCACTCATAAATAAACATTATACCAAACACAAACAAACATTTCACCAGACTGAAATATTACACTACAAAGAAACAACATTACAACACTTAAAAATAAACATTACAATACTCTTAAACAAACATTACAACACTCGTAAACAAATATAAACACACATAAACAAACATTACATCACATTGAAACAAAGAAATAAACAAACATTATATCACACATAAAAAAAATTTACACGACACCGAAACATTACAAAACATAGAAAACAACATAGATTAGAGAAGAATGTCTTCGTTCATGCTCTCCTCAATGTCTTAAAAAGAAAAAATAAGTGAAACAAACCAAAAAATAGTAAAAATGAATAAAAAAGCAAGAAATGGAAAAAAAATAAGAACAACAAGAATGAAATGGAGAAGAAGAACAAGAGTAGAACGAAAAAGAAAAAAGAAAAAGAAGTTGCAGATGAAAAAAATGAGAAAAAATGAAGGAAGAATGGGGAAGAAGAGAGAAAAAAAGACAAAGAAGAATATGAGGAGAAGAAGAAGAGTGTGAGTGAGAGGAAGTGAAGAAAATAGAGAGAAAATTGATACTTAATATTGGTGTATAACTAGTGTAAACTTTTTTAGTATACACATAATATTTTCCATATAGATAATGGAAAGATATAAAAGAAAGATAAAAATAATGATTTCACCTAGGAAAAATGGAAGGTGGGAGTTTTACTTATGCATAGCTAGGAAAAAGGTGAGAAAGATAATNTTAATGATGCAGTATGATATGATTTGTATTTAACTTTTTACAATGATTTCTTTCACTCATAATAAGTACCAGCAGGCTTAACAAATGAAGTGGCTAAGTCACATTTTTTAATTCAAAATATTAAATATTTTGAAAAATTGCAAAACAAAAAATGCTTTTGAATATTAAGGGAGACAATTGTGTGGTTTATTGTTGGTGTGGTGAGTTCTTCGTCGAGGGAGTAATTATAACTCTTGTGAAAGTAGAAAATAATGTAGTAAATGTAGTGATTACTTTACTCCTATTCTAGGTTGTTTAAATTGTGTAAATTAATATAAAATAGTAGAGTAGGAAGAAAAATGTGACCAAGGGAAACGGTTAGAATGCCCCCAATAGCTTTATATAGCTAGGTAGAGAGATAACTAGACCTTGTTAGACACTTTTTTGTCTGGAGGCATGTGGTTGAATTCCAAGGAATGTGATCGTGGGAATGTAATATTCTCATATTTGGTTCAAGGTTTAGAAAAATATTCTCAAATATATTGCATTGTTGGGAATGAAAATTATCCCATTTTCAATCACACCTCCACCATGGGAATGTTGGACCTATTAGAATGGAATGTTGTGAAATATGAAAAGACGACATTGCCCCCAAACCTTACACCCTTGACAATCATCATCATCACTGGACTACCACCAACCAATGTCGACCAATAGCTGCCCATTTCCAATCAATGTCAGACCACCGTCGCTGATGTCAGACCACCACCACCGACACTAGACCACCGTTGTTTACATTGGACCACCGCCAGGTGAAGCCGAACCATCGTCGGGCGACACCGAACCACCATCGAGTGACGTAGGACCACCATGGGGCGATGGCCGTCGTCGAATTTTCATCGGTCGTTGTTGGACCGCCGCTGACACCAATCCACCATCAGGTGACGTCCAACGTCAGATTACCATTGGTTGTCACCAGTCAACGCCAGATTGTTGCCGACTGACACTGGACCACCATCAGTCGATGATAAACTACCTCCAACATAATTCGTTTTTTCATGGATATTTTTGGAAAAATATATCGTATTCCAAATAATGTTGCTAACAATTCAATTTACAATCAAACGCCTTCAAATCATATTCCTAGAAAAACTTTTCTTAGGAGTAACATTCTTGGGAATAGTATTCCCGAGAATAAAAATAATTCCACGACCCACACGTATAGAGAACAAAGTAGTGATGATGTATGTGAATGAGGTGGTTACACAACAAAAATTAGTGATGGTATTGAGTTCAATGTTTAAGTGGGCTAAATGAATAAAATATTACATTATAGATAATGTAATAAACTTAAAAAAAAGATTCAATAAAATTAGCAGAGTCCAAAAATTAGTTATTAAAAGAATCTTCTTTATATATACTAGAGGGCCTTTGACAGAGGAAGAGGATGCTGATATGAGAAAAAAGTGGTGCTGATGCATATGAGTGGAGTAATTACAGAAGAAAGGTGGGAGTGGTTTAGAAAATATATGGGTGATGTTTCTGTGTGAGTAAAGAAGAGGGTAGTTTTTTTTAAGTACTTGTGAATATTAATAGGAAATTAAAACTATTAATTTATATTTTTTAAACATAGGTTTAGACTTGAAACAATAATTAAATAGAGTGAGTAAGACAAAAAAGGTTATCAAACGTATTCTCTTTATCGACTAGTATAATACCTGTGTATTACACGAAATTATTTTAATATATGTGTTTTGTAGGTTCATCTATAATACACTTAAATATATAAAATTAAGTGACAATTTTTTTAAGTATATGAGATTAATTTTGAATAAAATATATTAAAATTTATAGAGTAATTTTATTAAAAAAATAAATAGTATTTATTTTAGTTGTTAGAAAATTCTTAAAATTTAAATTTGAAAATATCATGTTAGAGAATTAATTTCAAATTTAAATTAAATTATTTCAGATTTCTTTAATTATGATAATGTTTAGTTTAGATATAAGAAAATGTTGAAATATAAAGTAGTAAAAATTTAGTGGGATCTAATAAAATAAGTTTAATTAAATTAGCTTTGATGGGAAACTTCTCTCCAAAAAATAGTGGTGGAAAAAACCTCAAACATTTTAGTGTGTGTGTATATATATATATATATAAAATAAACATTTGCGAGTGAAGCTTAGGTTAGATTCTAATATCATCTTAAAAAATAAGTGACTTAACTCAACCTCAAAATTTAATTTAATGAGCGAGTATTATCTTAATAATATTAAAATTATTTAAATTTTATTTTTAAGTAATATGACAATCTAGCAACTACCAAGAACACATATAGCGCATTTAGTCCATGTGCATCCTTGATTATGAGTCCAAGGAGAACTGAATTATATATGTAACGCTCCGTGGTAAAGACAGACAGAAACCCTGAAGCTCATTATACATGTCCTTCCTTTCCTCGAATCATTTCAGTTGAATGACCAAAAGAAATGACATATATCTTTTGTTCGGAAAAAAAAATAATTTCTTTTGAAAAATTAAATAATGAGATTAAATTTCACCGTACATATATACGCGGAGTCTCCCAAATTGTGCAAAAGGCACTAATGAGAAAATGGCAAATGGAATACGAACAAAATGGAATATTGTTAAGTAGCAGTGGTATGTGTTTTCTATATAAGAGAAAGAAATTAGAGTTATTAAAGTTAAAAATTGTGGTTCTAAATTAAAATATTAATATTCCCGTATTTTTATTATCAATTGTTAGAATTTGTACACTGTTTTTTAATGTGTACTTCAAGCATCCAAATCTCAATTGACTTCCATTACTCTGTGAGGGTGTGTATACATATTTTGTTTAATAGGAATATGTCCCGCTAATTCCGTAGAATAGAAGGCATATGCTGAGTTTCTAAATCAAATTACACTTGTGTATATTATATATGTAGTATGTACGTAGCTTGGACTTCTATCAGGTTCAGTTGGTTACTATACATTGTCAGAAGAGTACTTATTAAGTCATAACAAATATATATATATATATATATATATATATATATATATATATTATCTCCAATCGTGTCATTATTCATTAGAGGACTAATCCAATTAATAATTACGACTTGACGGGTGTTAATTAATCTATCACCCAACTATTCATTCAGGTGTGCACGAAGATCACGAAAGATTCTCGGCAACTTTTTGGATATTTATAGATTATAGAGACGAACGAGAGCGTCAAAAAGATTTAACCATTCTTTAATTTTGTTCTAATTAATTAACCTGACATTGCAGCAGTGTTAAACTGGGTAGGGTGGGCAAATGAATTTAATAACCATAATTATTACTATAATAATAAGACTAATATTTATTTGGGTGTTAATAAAAAATACAAATATTTATTTGTAAATAAGCTAAGAAAGAAAGGAGCAAATATTACCTCATCATCCACTGCAGAGATATGAACAACACAAACCATAATTATTATATAATTGTTAATAAAAAAAATACAAATATTTATTTGGCATTGAGCTATGAAAAAAAAGAAGCAACATTACCTCATCATCCACTACTGCATAGATAAGAACACCACTAAGAAACCCAATAAGGCATATAAGATCCGTACGCTCCAAGTCAAATTTTCACTTGAGTATCTCGTTATGATGAATACAAAAGCACAAGTGAGATCCATCATGCTTGGGGTTTGAGAGAATTTTTAGATTGGACATCAAAGCTTTTACAAATTTTATTTTGATCTTTTTATAAACCTTGCTTCTGGATTTGGTGACTAATTAAGAACATTTAAGAATGTCAAATAAATAGTAGAGTTTGTGGTTTGATCCCATCCATACTTTTGTGTGTGTATATATATTGTTACGGGCTAAAAACTAGGGTCGGAGAGCTCTAACCCTCTAAGAGGGAGAGGAGCTCGCATCTCCTAAAAGGCCTAAAGGGTCCAACCCACTAAGGAGCAGAAGAGGCTCTCCCCACCTGGTCAGACCGGCCCAAAGAGAGGGAGCCTCATGGCACTTGAGGAGGAGAAGGTCGTAGGCCCAAAGGCTCCCAACCCCATCCGGCCAAACAAGGCTAAGAGGAGGTAGCGACGACCTCTCCTCCCCAGTCCGCAACCGACTCCTAGATAAGCGGAAAAAGATAAACCAGGGAGCGGATGGACAAACCCCACTCACTTTATCTCTATCTTACCTCTATCTTTGCACTCTAACCTCACTTATAAAAGCACACGACCCCTCAGTCCATCAAGTATCTCTCACTCTCCTCTTAGGGAACTCTCCTAATCCCTGTGCTTACTTGAGCGTCGGAGTGCCTTTGCAGGTACACCCCACCGCCGCACTCTCTCCGAAAGGAACCAGCTTGGAGCTTTCGTCCAAGCCTCTGAACCCGCTCGGAGCCCTTGTCTAGACCTCTGACCCTGCTTGGAGCTTTCGCCTAGGCCTCCGAACCCGCTCAGAGCCCTTGCCCTCAGACTTAGAGCTTCCGTCAAGGCGCCTCCCATACCGTTCAAGTAACCTCGTACCCTTTACGAATTACTTGCGAACATTGGCGCCATCTGTGGGAACTGTGATACTATCTTGTAAGTGTCAGCCTCTACTGGTTCCCTGATGGAGGCCGACAATGTCGCTGCGAACCCCCCTCCCCCCAAAGCCCGACATGGGATCCTTCGAGGGGAAGTCGGGAACTCGCAAAACCAGGAACTTGACCCTCGGGATGGACTACCTGCATCCATAACAGGGGAAAACAATGTAGATCGTCGAGAACCCAATGGACAACATATCCCATCCCAGGTAGTTGTTTCAAATTCTCAGAACAACACGGATCCCTACGAGGTTATCCTTGGGCTCCGAGACCTCATCAAACAACAAGAACGACGTCTCAAAGCTTTGGAGCGGAGAAACAAACCCAGGAAAAAGGATCGACAAGATCGAGATCAAAGGGGGGACACTAGGGGACCTACCTCTTTGCAGCGTAAGGACCACCCTAGGCCCCAAACTCGGGAAAGGTCCCATACCCCCAGCACGTCAAGAACAGAAAGATGACTCCATTCCCAGCCCCGAGGCGGAGGAAGTCCAACAGGACTCCTTCCCCAAAGCAACGACGTAGAAGTCTTCCTCGACTAGACTCCCTAGTCCCATCTCGGCATTCCCAATGCACGAACCACCGCGAGCGGCACAGCTGACACAAAAACTCTCCGAGACGGACTGTAGATTCAGACTCTGAAGGTTTCGTCCACTCGGACCCAACCTGAGGCTCCGAGGAGCAACGGAGGAATAAAGGATCCATCGTGAACGACAGCCCATTCTCCGACGAAATTTTTCGCGTTAACCCGCCAAAGAACTTCACGCTCCCTCAGACTGCGAAAGCCTATGATGGAACCTCAGACCCACAGGAGCATCTCACGGCATTCAAATCCAAAACCTGGTTGATGCAAGCACCCGATGCCATCCTTTGCAGAGCGTTCCCACTAACCCTCACAGGACCAGCAGAGAAGTGGTTGTTCTCCCTACCTAAAAGGTCAATCACAAGTTTTGAAGACCTTTCCCAGAAGTTCGTGCTACAATTCACCACCAATAAAAGACAACCCAAGACATCAATTGGCCTCTTGGGCGTTAACCAAGGAGAGAACGAGTCCTTGCGCAATTACTTAGAGCGCTTCGCCAAGGAAGCAAACCTGGTAGAAAACATCACCGTCGAACAAAGGTTGATGGAACTTTGTTTTGGAATTCGCCCAGAGACCCCGTTCTCAGAAGAAGTCTTGGGACAAGAACCAAAGACACTCGAAGAATTCAACAGAAGAGCAGAAGTACACATCAACAGGGAAGAGGGAATTTCAACCCGCCTGGCAAGCCGAACCAGGACCAACCAAAGAAGGATGGGCGTCCACCAAACCCCGGCAAGTTTCGAAGCTAGTCTGAATTAACGACAAGCCCCTCTCAAATCCTGAAGGAGATCGTCAACGTCGTCCACCTTCCGACGCCTCGCCCTTTGAGAAACGTTCCCAAAGGAAAAAATTTGCCATTTTGTAAGTTTCACCAATCTCATTGCCACAAAATCGACAATTGCATCGACTTAAAAGAAGCACTAGAGGAGCTCATCAAAGAAGAAAGAAGTATCATGGCACAGTTCGTCAAAAGCAGGGGTAAAAAGCCTAATAGGCGAAGGTCCCCCGACTCTGAGACAGACAATAGGAACACAAGAAGAAGAAGAGACGAAGACCTCGACTTCCCTGATAACACCAACAGTGAAGGGAGCATACCTATCAGGACTGTTAACACTATTTCAAGAGGATTCGCGAGCAGGGGAGAATCCAAAGCAGCATGGAAAAAACACCTCAAAGAGGTGATGCACATGTCCACTCGCAATGCAACCCCCGAAGGCTACCCCCAATGCCAAATATCGTGTTCACCGATGAAGACAGGGAGGGAGTCGCACCTAACCTGATGATGCGATGATCATATCTGTCATCATGGTTAATGTCGAGGTAAAGAATGTCCTGATTGATCAGGGCAGCTCAGCAGACATCCTCTTCCGTGATGCCTTCAACAAATTAGGAATGGACTCTTCAGATCTAAAAACTCATCGATCGGAGCTCGTCAGTTTTACAGGAGAGAGGATAGACCCAGACGGGTACACCACACAGCATGTTACGTTTGGGACAAAGCCTAATAGCCGACCAGAAAAGGTTAATTTTTTGGTGGTTGATCGACCGTCAGCATACAACGCCATAATTGGCCGAAAGACAATTAACAAGCTAGGAGCCGTGGTGTCCACCCTCCACTTAGCAATGAAGTTCCCTTCAGAGAAAAGGGAAGTCATCACAGTAAAGGCTGACCAACTACTATCAAGAAGGTGCTACCAAGCCAGCTTGGAGGTCGGTCAGAGAAGAAAAGTTGCAGAAGAAAGCATGGGAGTCAGAGATGAGACGATGGTAATAGACCTCGACGGTCAAGATCGACAAGAGGAGCAACCTCAACCCGAGGGAGAACTTGAAGAAATACAACTTGGTAAAAATCCAGGAGGGAACAACAAATTTTACATCTGACCTCGTAGAATGAAGCTTGGCAGGAGGGTACTCTTTTCCCGACCCAGGTTTTCCTGGAGGGTTTTTAATGGGCCCAAATGCTAAACGGTACACAGCCCGATCATCAATAAAGTTATCTTACCTTTCTACATTCTACATGTTACTCATACAAGGAAGAATTTTCTTCCCAAAAGAGAGGCCTAAGGGTCAATCAAAAGAAGATATCTCTCAACCAAAAGTCGTGGCAAAAAAATATATATATACACGTATATATAAATAAATTGATACCCAAAAATCAAGCTTGGACGCAAGCTTAGAGGTTATCAAAACAACCAACTTTCAACCAAAATGTCTCCACAAAAGAAGAAGACAAGGATGCAAAAGACACAAAATATCCAAGGATCTCATAAGTACTACAGGCCAAAGCTTCTCAAATTCATGAAAATAAACATGAAAATACAAAAGAACTTCGCCTAAAAGTACAACAAAATAAAGAGAGGCTAATCCTCCTAGGCAGAATCACTACTCGGTCGGGGGCTCTTCTTTGGCTCCAACGGGGTCCTCTTCAACAATTTTCGACCCTACCACTACACCAGTAGCATTAAAACAAGAGCGATTAGCCCCAAGAAAAAAGTGATCTCGAGCACTCTAAGTCTCTCGTTGAGCCTCCTTGGCTTCCTATTTAAGGTTGCTTATTTACTCATCTTTGCAAGTCATACACTGCTCAACCATAACCACACCACAAGCTAAGTCAGAAAAATTGAAGAAAAACTTGGCAAGCAAATTCAGATCCTAAGTGGTGATT
>QANU01086265.1:651775-795086 GCA_003254905.1 Nissolia schottii | reverse complement strand
GAGGGAAATGTTTAAAATTTTTTGAACAAAAGAAATAAAAAAAAAGGGGGAGGAAAGGTTGGAATTTTATTTATTATTTTTGAAAAAAGGTAAAAAGGGGGGAAAGGTAAAGAGGGAGGGAAAGGTAAAAAGGGGGGAAAAGATAAAGAGGGAGGGAAAGTAAAATGGGGAGAGATATTTCTAAAAAAATAGGGAGTAGAATAAGTCAAATTGTTTTTTGAGAAATTCTACTAGTAAAAAAGTCAAAGAAAATACAATGGGGGCAACATAGATCAACCCAAAAAATTACAAATGGCATTACCAAAATACCGATGAAACCACAAAAATTCAAAGAAAAATACGACCAATCAAAAGCAAGCTACGAGACCCAAAAAAAAACAAAAGCACAGCACTCGCCAGTAAAATAGCGAGCTTGTGCTGGGGGCAATGTTACGGGCTAAAAACTAGGGTTGGAGAGCTCTAATCCTCTAAGAGGGAGAGGAGCTCGCATCCCCTAAAAGGCCTAAAGGGTCCAACCCACTAAGGAGCAGAAGAGGCTCTCACCACCTGGTCAGACCGGCCCAAAGAGAGGGAGCCTCATGGCACTTAGAGGAGGAGAAGGTCGTAGGCCCAAAGGCTCCGAACCCCGTCCGGCCCAACAAGGCTAAGAGGACGTAGAGGCGACCTCTCCTCCCCAGTTCGCAACCGACTCCTAGATAAGCGGGAAAAGATAAACTAGGGAGCGGATAGACAAACCCCCCTCGCTTTATCTCTATCTTACCTCTATCTTTGCACTCTAACCTCACTTATAAAAGCACACGACCCCTCAGGCCATTAGGTACCTCTCACTCTCCTCTTAGAGAACTCTCCTAATCCCTGTGCTTAGTTGAGCGTCAGAGTGCCTTTGCAGGTACACCCCGCTGCCGCACTCTCTCCGAAAGGAACCAGCTTGGAGCTTTCGTCCGAGCCTCTGAACCCGCTCGGAGCCCTCGTCCAGACCTCTGACCCTGCTTGGAGCTTTCGCCTAGGCCTCCGAACCCGCTCGGAGCCCTCGCCCTCAGACTTAGAGCTTCCGTCAAGGCGCCTCCCTTACCGTTCAGGTAACCTCGTATCCTTTACGAATTACTTGCGAACATATATGATAATCACACGTACAACTACAACCCGTACGCACATGATGCAAAGGAGTATGCATAATGATTGAACTTATAATTTAGCTAGTCTCTGAAAAATGGCATTGCATGTGGTGTAGACTTTAATTAGTTAGGATATATGCACAGGATCATCGGTTTGATCTGGCTCTGGTTTTTTCTTCTTTTTTGTGTTTCTTGTTGTTTTGTTAGTTTGATCTTGCAAATTTGTGTCTTGTATACTTGCTCCTTTCTAACAAATTTGGCTTAAGTTCCTTTTTCACTCCAGTAAATTTGGTTATGATCAATTTTTTTTCTTTCATTAACTGCACTTAAAAAACGTGCATTTGTTGTAAAAACATTAATGACTTTTATTAAAAAGATAACACTTTGTAATACTTTAGCATATTGACAATTTAGTAACCCTATGAAAACTGTAGCTTTTGTGTACTAAAATATCATATAATGTTACTTTTAACCAATGCTATAAGGTAGGGTTATTGGTACTGAATTATGTCTATCCACACTCCTACTATTAGCCTTTAGACATGAACTTCCAAACTATCATCTTATATGAATTGTTATTGTCACTCTACTCACTAAATTTATGTACTAATTTATCTAAAACTAAAATACTCTTCTTCCTCATCAAACTAGAATTTTATTTTATAAAAACTCTTAATATTATTTAAATTATTTTAATTTTTTATTATCAGCCTTACTTTTTTTTAATTTATATTTTATTTATTTAATATAAATTTAAACTTTAAAAATCAAATTAACGTGATATAAAGTCTTTTAAAAAATTCTTAAAATATGGTAAATTTGAGTGTTATGCATATTAAAAAAATATTTTTTGATTTGAAAATTTGACAGATAAATAAAAAAATTATCAAATTTTCGTATCTTATATATTTTTTAAATAATATTACAATACATAAATATAAAAGATATTATATCTTAAAAAAATATGTGAAGTAAAAATTAAATTCAACATCTAAATTATCAATATCATTACAGTATTAATTAAATATAATCATTATTTAAATTATTTCTTTTACTTTTTCTATTACAAAAATCTAACCTGGTGTATTTTTACAAAAAAGAGGATTTAAACATTTTTATTAATTTAATTACAAAGATAAGGAATGGTATTTTAAAAAATTATTGAAAAACTTATTTACTTATAAGGTTTAAATTTATATTAAATTAGTAAATTTATAATTTCATAAAATACTTAATTTTCACAATTTTAAAATCAATAATGATTTTAAAAATTAAAAGACTTTAGAAAGTTAAATAAAATTTTGAGTTATAGTAAAAATATTTTTATACAATTAATTTAATTAAGGAAGCAATAAGAGTATTTTATATAATTTGTTGAAAATTATTGTTGTTTTATTACTTGATGATTTGATACATTAATAATTCAATTTTATAATAATAATAAATAAATAAGAAAGGGTATTTTAAAGAGATAAGTAAATAGATTTGTTGAAAGTACTGTGGACAAAATGAAGTGGCCTACAAGGGAGTATGAAATGAGGGTAATTTAAGAAATTAATGTAAAATATTAATAGTGGAAGTGTAGATGGATAAATGGAAGTGCTAATAACTCCACCCCAAATGCTATACCTTTAAAGGTAATGATACATTTTTTTTGGAATTGATTTAAAAATTATAAAAATGTTGTCTTTTTTAATAAACGTGTTTTTTTATATAGTATAAGAGACAAAAGAAAAAAAGTTATGTATAAATAATTAAAAGATATGGTGTTAAGTTAAATATGGTGCAGCGTTCGTTTGGAGAGTACTCTGTGCTCTTCAATCACTTCAATCATAGAAAAGGAAAAAAAAAAAATTGGGGAAACCCCAATTTATACTCCTAACAAAATATCGTTGTTTTACTTAGTTTTTGAAAAGAAAAAAAAAGTGTTATGTTAATCCTTCACCTTAAAGAAATTAGATGGTAGATAAGAAATTAATGATAACAACATTTAAAATCGTAAGAAATTAATCAAGACACTTTTATTTTTATTTTATAGGAGAACTAAATAGAGTAATGATATTTTGTTGAGGACCAAATTAAGGTTTTGACATAAAGTATTAATTTAGCCTCTGAAAAACACAATTGAGTGTGGGTCAGTCACTGTTTACACATCAATTTTGTTTTTGGCTTTATTTGTTGTCCTATATTGAGGAAAGTGAAACAAAAAATTCGCCAACTTAATTAAATTAATTTAAAATTAAAATAATAATGCAGGGAAGTGCTTGCTTTTTGTCAATGTCGAATCAGGCCAATTCACAAGCAATGAGGGGAGATCGATCTGTTCCTCAATTATCTGATGAGACTTCAATAATTTTTAGTTTTTAGTTTTGAGCTAGCTAACTCTATTCGCTGTGTTTTTTCGTACACTGTACGTAGCTTAACTGAAACTAATCATTCAAATTAGTAATGATTAAAGTCATATGTTCATCTAATTATAATTCAGTTGCCATTTGTTTTATACTAATATAATAGTGCGAAATCCGTACCAATTTCACTTCTTTATTTAGTTAACTTTTTGTGGTTACATAAACAGGTGGCATAATAATTCTCAAAAAGAAAGGGTGGCATAATAAAAAGTCCAACATTAAATTTTTTATAATATCATTATCGTAAACGAATCTTAAAGAAATCGATGCTAATTGGAATATTTTAGGTACGTACGGAGTTGCCCTATGCTGTTAATTTGAAGAAAACAATGGGTTTATGTATATTGAAAACCAGAATCCGAAAGAAGTAATGAGTTCGAAATAAATTAACATGCGCGAATATAACATATTCCATTTCCCTATCATTTTAATAATTTTGGATGAAGTAAGTTCAGGTTGAAGAAGAAAAGTCTCGCCTTAGAAGATAGTTATTGGCATGAATATTCACGTTCTGACTTTAATACTAAGAAGTGATACAGACCCTTTTGTAACATATGTATTTAAGATAGTATTAAAAATATTAAACACATGAGAACTTGTTTCTAGCATAGATATCAAGGGTTTGGCACAAGGTGATGCCAAACAGATACGCTATCAGCATATCTATGATAAGACAAGAAGGAGAACTATGAGGTGTAATGAATTGGAGGGCTTTGGGCCCTATCCCACATCCCAAATATGTCATGGAATCCACTCCAAGGCCTTTTGGCCAGCTATGGAGTTTTGAGAATCAATCACGAAATACGTCCTCGCGTATGGGCTGGAAACAATAAGGACAGAACCCCCCCCCCAGGTAGGTCGCAGGGTATCTGACACGCCCTTTGACAACCTCCTGAGGAAGCAACCTGTGGGCATCATCCTTACATATTTTTAGAGCCCTTTTCCACTACCTAGTGGAGGGGATGAAAAGGAGTTTTGTTTGTACTAGGAGTTTTGGTGAAAGAGAGGGTTTTGGGACAAAGGTGAGAGGGATGTGAGCTAGGTAGGGACTAAGCAGCAAGGGCCTGCACTCTCAGCCCCCTGAAAATGACAGGACCAGCAGAAACAACAAGATAAAAAGAAAAGGGGATCTGGAGAATAAAGGGGACTGAACAAGAGAGAACAAAGAAGACCACAACTAGAAACAACAAACATATAAGAAAAAAAAGAACAAAAAATAACAGCAAGAAGAGAGAAGAGAACCAGAGAAAAACCAAAGAAGGAAAACAGGAGAAAGCATCATCCACTATAGCCATAGCCACAGCTGCAGAAAACACGCCCTCTCTGGCGCCTGAAGGTGTACACAAGGCTGATTGATTCTCAAGCTCCATAAACCAAACCACCCACACTAGGGCTTGGATTGGGAAGCGGGGCTGTTCACCCCTCACCATCCAACCCTCATATACCCCACTTCCCTTTTGTTCTTCATTCTTTCCTCTCCCTTAATCCCAAAACAAGCTTACTACCCAAAATCTCTTTCACTCACACATTCATTTTATGTTTTAAACTCGTTTATCAAAACGGTTTAAATCAAGAAGGAAATAGTGAAAAGCAAGAAGACGAGATGAATAGGTCTTTGATGTATATTTGGTATTTCCTAATTTGGCTATACACGGTTATGTTGTTTCAATAGATTCAAGCCTAGACTTTACTTATACAAGCTACAACCGTCATAAAAATATATTAGGAAAAATCATCATGATTATTTTATCAATTCTGCTACATGTACACCCATATTCCATACATCATACATACATTTGTATAATAATACTGTGGGCCCCAAAATAACCGTCTCATCCACTCTCTCTCCCACCCTCACCAAAACGCACGTGAAGCCACGCTTCCCACTTGCAATACATTTCGTTTCCACTTCCTTTGGTTTCCATGAGTTTAGTACGGGAATATTAATAAGCAAAGCATATAATTTTGACAAATCTTTTCTTGTAAAAAAAGATCGACTTTCTAACAATTTTCATAGGACCATACTCTGCACAAATAAATACTCAAGGATAATTAAGAAACCATAGATTTGAAGCAATATATTCTTCATGGCATTCCAAACCCATTTAATGTTTTGTCTTCCTCAACAAAGATAGAATCTGTTGCCTGTGGATAATGTTTGCACATACGCCTATTTAATGTTTGCACTTACGCCCATTTAAAGTTTGCACATTTCTACAATACATCAGATTCTGCATTTTTATGCATTTGTGACAAACACATAATGCTTATATCACACCATCTAATGTTTATCACGACAATATGTAAACAAATTGTGTTAAAATGTTTATAATATTTATGCATTAATTGTTGAAAGGTTGAGAATGTACCAAAATGCACATCCTCTTCCTCAACAAAGGCAAAACCTGTGACCTGTGGATAATGTTTGCACATAAGGCCATTTAATGTTTGCACTTATGCTCTTTTAAAGTTTGCAAACTTCTACAATACATCAGATTCTGCATTTTTATGCATTTGTGACAAACACATAATGCTTATATCACACCATCTAATGTTTATCATGACAATATGTAAAAAAGTTTGTGTCAAAATGTTTATAATATTTATGCATTAATTATTAAAAGGTTGAGAATGTGCCAAAATGCACACCCTCTTCCTCAACAAAGACAAAACCTGTGACTTGTGGATAATGTTTTCACTTATGCCCATTTAAAGTTTGTACACTTCTACAATACATGTCTGATACACAGAGACAAAAATCTTGTTTGTTTACTAAGACAAATGCAAAAATTTGTGTCTCAGGACAAAAAATTTGTGTAACTTCTGTAACTCCATTTTGCTAGGACACGGGGACATGTCACGGGGACACAACTTTTTAGATTAGGATAATGTGTTTTTTTTAAAAAAAAAATTCTATTAAATTAATACAATAAGGGTATTTTAAGTCATTTCGAGTGTACTTTTTGTCTGGCCTCTATTAAACCAAGCAAAATATAGATACAAATAAGTGTGCCTCACACTATCACCAAAAGAATACAAGACTTACTTGTTCTCTTATTTTTTATGTCTTTGTCCTCATGTAGTTGTATTCTTGTCTCGTCTTAGAAATCAAGCACAGCCTTACAGAGTACGATGAGCAGTTCACGTATTTGTCTCAAGCAGCCTCTAGTTTTATTTCGATGCAGGCAACAAGGGTCAAACGCTGTCAAAGGGCTACCTATAGATTTTTGTATTGGATTATCAGCACACGTGTACACCATGTCATATGTAGAGATTGTGGATGTTGCGCTTCGTATCAAGACCACTTTGACTGAGCGCGGTGGAGCTCCCCTATCTAGGAAGACGACGAAGGTGCAAGGCTCTTTCTTCGGTAGTTTTAGGAGTCATGGGCATTATAGTCAGTAGGGACTGCCATTGGGAAGGGCTGCCTTCTTGGAGTCTGTTCCCACACATCCGCAGTAACTTAGTCACAGTCGAGGGTCAGTCAACAGGATAGTAGACAAAGCTCAGGAAAGACAGGGTACACATGACCATGGTAAATACGTGGTCTAAAATAGACCATGAAGAAAGTCACTCACCTTAAAATAATTGACCACTAAAGAGCACTAAGCTGGGAGCTCCTGACACCCTACGTGGAGGCACTACTCCCCCACAAACAGAAAACAAGAGGGAGAAAAGAAATAAAAATAACTAGAGTAAAAAGCATTACAAAAGTGGGACATCTCAAGCTCTTGAGTGAATTATCAACTCTGCAAACTCA
The DNA here is from genome assembly GCA_003254905.1 of Nissolia schottii. Taxonomy (NCBI): domain Eukaryota; kingdom Viridiplantae; phylum Streptophyta; class Magnoliopsida; order Fabales; family Fabaceae; genus Nissolia; species Nissolia schottii. The sequence continues at coordinate 787,803 of QANU01086265.1, read as the reverse complement.
TGGGAAGCTTCTATATATAGGGGGAGGAGGAGACCCCCTTCTATAGCTGTTATCGATGTGAGACTAATTCCACCATCGTTACAGTGCTCCTTGGGCACTGCAGCGTGCCCAACACGCCTCTCGTACGAGACACAATGCATATCAAGCGAGATAAAGCTCCATAAACAACGTTTAGCCCCTGTGAACATCATCTCGCACGAGACACTAAACGTTTCGCGCGAGATGAAGCTCGTATGAATAGTGTCTCGTGTGAGACGGTACACATTTCAAGCGAGATGTGTTTCCTATTTTTTTTTTTGTTACATATGAAGACTATGGGTCGTCACAATCTTTCCCCCTTAAAACATTTGGTGCCCAAATGTCACGAACTTCTTCCTTCTGACCTTACCATGCTTCTGTTGCGTTACTTTGTTATTCCATAACCACCCTTATAGCACTTACTTGACTTCCTAACATGTGTTGACTAGGCATGAAGAAAAACAATGAAAAAGGACACAACTGATTTAATTGACTCTAACATGATTACTGGGCCCTAGACATGGCTGACTCTTCTAACTGGCCCTAGACATTTCATGGCTGACATCCTATAAGCCTTATGTAACATCACATATTTTATAAATGTGGTGCCTACCATTTACACAATTGTAACTTTACTTCAGGACACTTGCTCCAATAGACACAAGTAAACCTACCACTCTGATACTACTTTGTCAAGTCCCAACATAGGACGTGACTAGCACGCAAGGGACTAGTTCCCTTACAAAAACCTCTAGGAACGTTTTTCGTAAAAACATGCACTTTAACTTTAATTAAAAAAAATAAAACTTTTCTTTTCTGAATAAACATAAACTCTTTTACATTAAACATAAATATACATGATAAAATACGCGATTGGTCTGAAGATCATGCTTGTATACAATTGGAACACTCAAGACATGACTCGATTACAAAATAAAAATAAGACTAGCAATTCCTATAGGTAGCTTCACTTCAAGGTGAGCTATTAATTCTTGGATTTTGGTGTATTGACCATAAACCCATGCTCTACTCTGCTGCTTCTTAACCTGTAACTGGAGGGAGGGGTTGAGGGGTACGATCTCTGGGAAGAGTCTCAGAGAATGGCCGTTCGTATGGGGACATGGGACACTTTGAAAACATGGCATGCAGATGCAATACATAATATATAACAAGTATAAAACATTTCTATAATAATAAATAGTACACAAAGCATTTGGAAACATAATTCAGTAGGGAGTTTTCTAGATATATGTTTTGAGCATTACAGTTTTGCTTATGATGCATTACTCTAGACCCACTATCCAAGTATCTAGGCCATGATAGTTAGGGATACACTACCTGAGACCATAGATTCCTAATAGTTAGTCTTGACACACTACCCAACCATCTAGGCCACGATAGTTGGGGATACGCTATCTGAGTTCATAGATTTTTAATAGTTATTCCTAATCTACATGATACATGACACGGGCATCGTAGGCTGTCATGTCCGAGCTTTACGGTCTTGCCCTAAATCTACACGATTCCTATTATACTTTATGATCGTACAAGATATACTAGGGTCAATGTAGGTTGTTGCTGACTTACAGTTCTATCCTAGATATACTCCTATGAAAACAGTTTAAATACATAACATAACATGATCATAATAACATAATCCTTTGTCTGACACTAATAGCATAACATGACTTAATATTATTAAATGTTTTATCTTGGAAAAATATAGGTAAACTAAGATCCCATGCTTAGGGAGTTTCTCAGGTAAGAGATGTGCGTTACAATGGACAACTTAAATACCAAGTCTTGTCCTAACCAGAACCTTTCCTTAACAGAAATCTTCTCCCACCAGAATCTTTCCTTAACCATAATCTTTTGTTAAAGGTTTAACCAAACAATATGAATATCTATATCACTTAATACTGATTATATACACACAACATGACTTTATGTAATGCAATAAAATAGGTGGTCCCATGTAGTTCTAAAATAGTTTCATGATTTTCTAAAATAGCTTCGTAAATATCTACTTCATAAATAAGGAGTTTCTAAATAAATAATTATAAGAAAATAATTAATTAAATAATTTCATTAATAACTAATTAAATAAAATAATTCTTAATAATAACTAACTTCATAAATACATAAAATAAAATACTAAGTTTTTACCTCCTAGGATTTCATAAAACATGTATAAATAAAATAATTCTAAAATAAATAAATAAATAACTTTAAAAATAAAATATGTGGTCTAAAACAGACTGTGAAGAAAGCCACTCACCTTAAAATGGCTGACCGCTAAGGAGCATTAAGCTGGGAGATCTTGACACCCCACGTAGAGGCACTGCTTCCCCACGAACAGAAAACGAGAGGGAGAAAAGAAATAAAAATAACTGGAGCGAAAAGTCTCACAAAAGCAGGATCTCTCAAGCTCTTGAGTGAATTAGCAAGTCTAAACACTCACGGGAAGCTTCTATATATAGGAGGAGGAGGAGGAGGAAACCCCTTTTTATAGCTATTATTGATGTGGGACTAATTCCAACATTGCTGCAGTGCGCCCAACACGCGTCTCACGCCAGACATAATACATCTCGCACGAGATGAAGCTCCAGAAACAATGTTTAGCCCCTAGGAACAACATCTCGCGCGAGACACTAAACGTTTTACGCAATATGAAGCTCCTGTAAAAAGTGTCTCAATCAAGACACTACACGTTTCGCGCGAGACGTATCCCTTTTTTTTTTAACCTATGAAGACTATGGGTCGTCATAGCTTAGGAAAGACAGGGACATAGGACCATGGTGCCAGACTTATGGTAAGCCACATTCTGGAGAATGCAAGAAAGCTACTAGAGCATGTTATAGTTGTGGAGGCAAATGATCACTTGCAAGAGGTATTGTCCGCTTCTTTTAGGAGACTCAAGTCAGGGGTCAGTGCAACCGCAAGTTTTTGCTCAAACATTCTAGTCAGCACCGCAAAACGGTAACGTGGCGCAAGCTGATAGAAATAAATAGGGTAGAGGACTAGGTAATCAAGGAGCAAGTCAGGGCATTGGAGGCATCCTACGCCTCTATTCCTTAACTCATCAGAACGATCAACCAGTGAACATCACGCCGTGAGGTATATCTCAATCACGTATTCCATGTCATCCTTCCTCATGGTATGTAATGGCCCTTAGAAGAGTAGAAAAAGAAAGGAAACGTCAATGCGCTATAGCGCCCTAAGCGCACTGTAGTGGCACAGAGAAGAAAGGGCCTTACAATGCTCCAAGCACATTGCAGCGGCTTGCTGATAGAGTCCCACATCAGATGTATCACCAGTAGGGGTCTCCATGCTCCTCCTGTGTATAGAAGTCTCCTATGAGTGTTTAAACTCGCTAATTCACTCAAGAGCTTGAACGGTTTCACTTTTTAGTGAGGATATTTGCTCTAGTTCTTTTTGTTCTTTTTCTCTCTTTTCCTTTTGTTCGTAAGGAAGCAATGTCTCCACGTAGGGTGTTAGGAGCTCCCAGGCGTAGTTCTCCTTAGCATTCAATCATTTTCAAGTGAGTGACTTTCTTCACGGTCTATTTTCAAACCATGTATGTATTTTTAGAAATTATTTGTTTTATACATGTTTTATGAAATCCTAGGAGGCAGAACTCATTTTATTATTCATGAAATTAGTTATGCATTTTAGGAATTTCCTTATTTATGAAAATAATGATTTATTTAGAAACTTCTTGATTTATGAAAGTAGATATTTATGAAACTATTTTTTAAGAAAGTCATGAAACTATTTTAAAACTACATGGGACCACGTGTTTTATTACACTGAATATGTCATGTTGCATGTACTTGGATGACTATGAATAATTTATTACATGATATCATTTAAGTTGTTTACGTTATAATGTTCATGTCATGTTATGATTATTTAAATGTTTTTAAGGAAGTTATATCTATGATAGAACTGTAAGTTAGCGACAGCCTATATATGTTGATCATTGGTATCATTGCAGTGAGAATCATGACTAACTATCAGGGATCTATGGACTTGGTTAGCATTTCCCCGGCTATCGTGGCCTAGGTACTTGGGTAGTGCATCAAGACTAACTGTCAAGAATCTATGGACTCAGGTAGTATATCCCCAATTATCGAGCCTAGATACTTGGGCAGTGTGTCATAAGCAAGACCGTAATGTTCTTGTTATTATATTATGTATTGCATCTGCATGTCATGTTTTTTCGAAGTGTCCCATGACGTCATGAGGGTGGTCATTCGCTGAGGCTCTTTCCAAAGTTCTCACCCTTCAACTTCCTCTCTAATTATAGGTTATGAAGCAAAGTAGCAGTGATTGGAGTTCATGGCCAGTCGTAGCGACGTTAGATTCAAGAGTCAACAATTACCTTGAGGTGAAGATATCTATAAGACATGTTAGTTTTATTTATTTTGTAATCAAGTTGGTGTCTAGAGTTCTCTAATTGTATATAGGAAGTATCTTCAGACCAATCACGTATATTATCATGTATATTTATGTTAATTGTAAAAGAGTTTATGTTTATTCAGAAAAAGAATGTTTTTAATTGCTTTTAATTAAAGTTAAAGTGCGTGCTTTTACAAAAAGCGTTTCTAAGATGTTTCCGTAAGTTATTAGTCCCTTGTATGCCGGTAAAGACTTTTGGGTCATTACATGGTAATCATATGTCATGTATTCTTGTGTATGCTTATGTATGCTCATGTATGTATATGTGATTTCATGTATGCTTATGTGACAGTATGTTATAGCTTCATGCATGTTCATCTCAGTCATGTCAAGTTTTTGTGAATCCATGTTTTATCGCGATGTTAGAGTCATGTGACATTTGGAGGACCAAATGTCTTAAGGAGAGAATATTGTGATGACCCATAGTAATTAGGACAAAAAAGGGGGGGAGTGGGTGCGCTGCAGTGTCCATGCATGGAGCACTGCAACAACGCGGAAATAGAGTCTCACATTGGATACATCACTAGAAGGGGTCTCCTTCTCCCCCTATATATAGAAGTCTTCCGTAAATGTTTAAATTTGCTAAGTTCTAAGTATTTTCCTTCCTTATTTTATGCCATTTGGCCAAGATATTTTGTTTCTGATCCTTAATGACAAAATCATCAAAGTTAAATTCAAAAAATACAATCAGTATCATTTTTAAGTCTGAATCAGAAGTATCATTATTAAGTTGAGTTAACGGAAAGAAATTATTTTTGAGCTTGAGAACTATCCTAAAATTTTACTATTTAACTAAATTTTACCTGTTGTAGTTCTAAGCAATATTTTGTCCGCGTGAGTGGTAGTCTACATTAGAATTAGAAGCTTTGTCATGGAAGAAACAAAGCGAAGCGTGGATTGATTGAACGCTCCTTTAAAAGTTTAGGTTCTTAAGCAGAATCAAACGAATGATTTTATATCTTAATATGTTTTAATTTAATGTATAAATCTATAATATATATATATATATATATATATATATATATATATATATATCAAATGCTTAAAAGGGTGCTTATGTATCAATCACCGGCCATAAATACTCACAAATCTATCATAAATATACCAATGTGATTCAATTCTAATCTGTGTCCTTTTCATTGGCTTTCCTTTAAACACTAAACAAACCTGAATCGTTGAGATTTGAGAGACGATAGAGAGAATTAGATCTTTCCTCAATATTAGAAGGTGTCTTCATATCTTTCCTCAGGGCGCATTGAAAGGGAAGGAGGCTAGTGGACGGTGGGGACACGATGTCTCCACACCCATTTGCGAGTCAAATTGATCATGAAAACAAATTTTATTTATTTATTTATTTATTTATTTTACTAAAAGACTTGAAGTGCATTTGACATCAGTCAGGACAATGTATCCAAATTTTTTTGAGTGCATATAATAATATTTACCAACCATCTGTCAAAGTAATCTTGACATTACTTGATAGAATCAACTCACTTTAATTATTTTGAGATATGAATCATATGCTCCATGATTTTACGTTCCACGTAATTATTATTATTTTAATGGAGGATTAAGAATGACTAATGGATCACAGAGGGAAATTAAATTGTTATTTTTATAAAGAAAGAGTGATATGTACTGGCAACAATCACGGCATGGTACACATTTATGGTACTGCACAAACAGAAGTAGTGAGATGTGTTGGCCATTCCTAACCAGGAAAGGCTAAAGGCTTCACGTTTGAGTCAGTCCAGGTCAACAAAATTAGGTCATGAGAAGCTAGTTTGGGGTCCGCACCGTTGCAACATAATTCTTTTGTGTGGGTCAACAAAATTAGGTCATGAGAAGCTAGTTTGGGGTCCGCACCTTTGCAACATAATTGTTTTGTGTGGGTCAACATGTCCTCCAACCCACACTGTTCCCTTTCCCCGTTTCTCGATAATTCGTCTTCACCATTAAGTGCACATCATTCCTCTTTTTACTCACCTATCCTATGTTTACACGTTTCATGTAAATGTGCCCTCTTTTTTATTTCAGGCTTCTTGTGCTATATCTACTATCAAGTTTAAGTGAGCGAAGTGAATGCATGTTGTTCTGCATATGCATGTCAATTTTATTTTATTTTTTGGGTAATTCTCTTTGGTTCTATTGGCTTTGTTTGGAGGGATCACTAAATTTAATTATTTCTTCATCTTATATAATGATTTTAGCTGGTCATGTGGTGGCACGTTCTCTTTTGGGACTGTGGGAGATACGAGGGCATGCAAATAGAGATTCGATCGTGTAAGTGCACATTACTATTACTGATTGGATTGGACGTCCATGGTTTTTCGTCACCCATTCATATTCACATATAGATTGAATTGATCGGGGTAATAATAATTAATTAATGAGAAAAATTAGAGGGTTTCGAATTTGGAGGGTCTGAAATTGATCGTGTGCCAGGCCCTTTCATAGTTTCATGCACTAGACATGTCCGCACTATGAAGGCGCATTTCCCATTTGTCATTCTCGGTACATAATCTGACCGTATAGGTGAATTGAGTAATAATTAACCAAAGATGCCCCTTTTCTAGTTTGCTCTTGCACGTACCACTCCAAATATGTTAGTTGTGCATTGCAATCAAGAGCATGACTTTTCTTGGAGAGAGAATTAACTTTTACAAACCGACAAGAGAAATAGTATTTTAATTTCGTGGAAGTGCTGACAACATTTACCCTCATAAATCATAGATTTGTGAGATTTGTTATTTAAAAATGTTATATGTACACATAATTTTATAGGAATATTTACATTTATGTGATTTTGGGGAGAAAAAAATCTCAATATATGGGTTGAAAAGAAAAATTACCAAAATATGAGTCAAAATTTTAAAATTGCCACGGTTCAGGGCGATTTCAGAAAATCGAAAAATTAAAAAAAACAATCAGATGTATGAAATTGCCACTCTGAAATCGTCACCCCCTGTGGCGTTTTCAGAATTTTGGTCCATATTTTGATAATTTTTCTTTTCAACCCATATATTGAGATTTTTTCCCTCCAAAATCACATAAATGTTAAAACCCCCAATTTTATATCCTCATTCATACACCATTAATAATGAACAAACTTTATTCTCATTAGTGCACAAACATTACAAACTTATAGATAATATTCTCAATTATATTTAATTAAGTGCACAAACATTACAAACATTAAAATACAAACTTCATGTATATAAATACAGACATTAAAACACAAATTTCATGTATAACAATATAAGGTGTATGTATGATGTATATTTTTTTTTGTGCGTTTAACAAGACTCTTTGTTATTAAAAGAGAAAAAATAACATATACAGTGAACTTCACACTTTTGGGTATGAATATTGAATGCGTATTGACATTTTGTAAGTTCAAATTCATAGAATGCCATGACCCCTCTCTCTCTCTCTCCAAATTTTGTTTCAACGTCATAAACAAAATTTAAAAAAAAAATGATCGATTGATAATTATTTAAAATAATTTTATATATTTATAAATGTAATTATCTTAAATAATTGTCACTAACTCTAATCATGCATGACACGCAGATACTTGTAAAACAGAGTAAAGGGAAAAAAAATAATTAGAAGAATGGAATGATAAAATCAATTGAGTACAAGATCTTTTAGGCAAAAACCAAGATGAGAGAGCCAAATTGGATGGATGTAATTTGAATCAGCAAAAACCAGACATGTAGAGAGATCCTTTAACAGTAGTAATTTACATAAACACAAAGTACATTAATGATTGAATAAAAAAGGAATGGGGTCATCAAAATGTACCAACTGACACCTACTAGTCTCTGCTACCCTACATGCGTACCCACCCTTATTATTTTCTTGCACCTNTGATTATATCATGATTAATCATATACATAAATACAACAAATAAATGGGGGGGGGGCTAACTAACAGGTTTTGAGAAGAGTAGTTGTGGCCACAAATTAACTGGCGCAGTCACAAATACAAAGGGACCGCCAGCAGGTGCGGTGGCTTTAGCGGCGGCGGCGGGGGGTTCTCGACGGTGATGAGGAGGGCGTCTTTGAGTGGGCGAGAAGGCTCGCACGGGCACGGCATCGCTATGAACTTGGGCACCTCATCCCCTGGCATCAGGACAGGCAAGCTGGGTCCCCTGTTGGGCCTCAAATCCTGATCCAACACACGCGGCAAACATTAACGATCAGAACACCGTATGAAACCAATCAATTAAAAAAGGGGTAATTTTGTAGATAGAGACGCGTACCGAGGAAGGTTTGGTGGGAGAGGAAGGGAATTGAGGGTGGGAATGCGAGAGAGATTGGCGAAAGGAGCGGAACTTGTCCCAGTGGTAGCAGCAGGAGAAGACGCCGCTGAGGGTGAAGATGATGATCAAGAGGAGGGCAGTGCCTAAAGGGAACCCCAGGGACGGTCGGGATGCGTCCACGTGGGGCGGCGAAAGATCTGGGCTCTCCATCATGCCTCGTTGCTGCTGCTGCTGCTGCTCCTACACTCATCTATGTGTCAGCCGAAGCAAAAGAAGGGGGGCGCCTCAATGTGATGGGTGCTTCTGTGTGTTGAGGGGGCAAGGGGGCTTCTTAGTTATATAGACGAGAGAGAGAGAGAAGGGGAGAAAAATGGTTAAGACCGCTGATTTATTTATTTATTTATTTAATTTTTTATTTATTTATTTGCCATGTGTTTTAATTAAAAAAAAAAAAGAGAATGATGAGAAAAATAATACTAATATTCGAGGATAATTTAATCAAAAAAATTTATATTTCTCTTAGCATGTGTAAATTAATTCATTTATTAATTTGTGTTGTTTGTGTCAAAAGTGACATATAATATTGAACAGAATGAGTATTTAAGAGAAATTTATGAGTGTTCTTGAAGGAAGGGTTTTTTATTTCTTTGATTTATTATATGTCTCACACATTAATATTGTGGGTCAGGATGTTGTGAGTTGGCTCAAGCACATTTATTATTATCTTCCACGTTTTATAATTGTACGAAAATAGTTGTGAAATCGGTGATATTATCCTCAATTTCATGTAAGAGGTAAAAAAAATTGAAATTAAAAAAATGGTGGTATTATCACTGTTTTGTAGATTCAGAGTAATAAAAAGTGGGTTATCCATGAACAAATTGGGGATATCCCCAATTTTTAACCTTGCGTCAATCAATGGTGGGTCATTTGTCAACTATTCAGGAATATTATTCCCAATTTCTAATCTTACGTCAGTCAACCGTGTTAGTGGTGAGTCATTGATTTCAGGAAAGTTAGGAATGATACACAAATAAGGGACTATTATACTCGAATTGTGAAAAAGTTTCATATAATAATTGTAATACTCTTAAATTGGCCATATTGTTATAGTATTAACGTTATATTTCCACATAAAAGTAAATTTCTTGTAGTGAGTCATAGTATTGATGTGTGAGATATATGATATAAAGTAAAATGTTTAATCCAAGAACTTTTAAGAAATTCTGTTCTAATTAAATTCACATCTCACTAATTTCTTGTTTAATGATGGATGGTAAAAAGAGATTTTCAGTACATATACACAATTCTGATAATTATTCTTACATGCACTAAAAGAAATATGAATATCACTTATACCTATATTCATATGTGTATGAGTCTCATTAATTTTTATACATGTTTAAAATTGAGTTATTAAAATTATACCCTTAAAAAAAACGAGTGAAATATGACACGAATTCCTATTAAAAGATAATATGAATAACACGAGTTTTACTAATCAATACTTTTAAGTATCGATTTAAGAAAGCCAAATTAATTTTTTAAAAAAATTTAAAAGTATTTAATATTATTAAAATATATATAAATTTTTATTTGTTTAATAAAACTTTATTATTTATATTTTACTAATCAATATTCTTAAAGCACTTATTATCGTAATTACGCAAAATTGGGGAAGTAGTGGCATGGGATGCGTAATGGGTGGATGGGTGTATAGGCACGAACGTTAACTGTTACGTTTTGTCCTGGCTGGCTGGGCCATAGTACGGATGGTATAACGGGGCCCACCTCTGGTTTTGAATTTTCTTCATTGCCCACTCCGGACGTTTAAAAAAGGAGAATTCTTTCTCATATGATTTCAAGTACAAAGAAATATTTTCTTTTTTTTTTAAAATAAAGATGACAAATTAGCATAATGTTGTTTAGAAAAAAGATGGTAGTGAATGATTAAAGAAGGGAACGTGGTTTACTCTGAGTACAAAAGAAAAGATATGATTCGCTATCTGATTTATAAAATTTACTCTGATTTGTCATGTTAAGTACTGAAAGTATGGGTGTTAAAAGGTCTACTTCACCTCCATAATGGGCCGAGAAACTCCTATATACATAGATAGGCTAGTAACTTAGATATAGAGAAATTCTCCTTAGATATATTTACATGAAGTACACCTTATATTGTTGTAGATTTCATCCCATGTGAATCTATTTAGGGTTAGTTTACTAATATTGGGGTTTTTTAATAGCAGTTGAGCTATTTAACTGTCCGAAAGTTACTCCAATAGAGGGGGGAAAAAAGCCTACATTTATATATTCTAATTAAACATCAATTGACTGGACGTGACTTAATTATTAGTTAAGTTATAGTTAGATTGGACTGAAGTTTTAAAAGATAATCTAATTAAAAGGTATAAATACAAGTAGAGTTCAACTAAACCATCTTTGAAATATCTATTTATTGCAAGCATCTTTTTAAATACCTTGATTAGGAGTAGTGACAGAAGATACTTTATGCTCATCTCATGCGTCATAGCCAGCCCCGTAGGGAGAGGGATGAATGAATTAAAAAGAACGTAAAAAAAAAAAGTGTGCAGATGCGGCTCCTTGATGTATAAGGAAGGGATATATATGGAAATAGAAATTGAACGAATAAAAAATGAAAAGAAAAGAAAAGAAAAGAAAAATAAAATGGGAGAAAGTAGAGATGTGGCATGCAACTACAAGGTACGAGTAAGTGGGAAGGAAACATTAAACGGCGGAGAGGAAATACAAATACGGCTATTGGCAGTCACGAAGGGCTGCTTTTGCTCTATGGATTGGTAGGTTGGTTGGTTGCCCTTCTCTTTAAAAAGGCCCTTTAATTCAATAGTTTTGCATGCTCAATATGTAGTAATTCAATTCTAACAAAATAATATTGCACACGTGAATTCTTTATATAAATAAAGTTATAAGATTTAATTTTGATACACTGTTAATATAAAAAATCTCTGTAAAATTATTTATTTATGTATTATCACATCAATAAAAATAATTAATTTTTGCTTTTATAATGTAAACAATCTTACACGCGATACAAAATTAAACTAGAATTATGTAATCTTGTGCTTATATTTGTTGTTGGGTACATTTATGACGTGATATGTATTATGTATGAATTTTACACCAATAAAGAAGAACCAAATACTATAAAACCACATGAACATGTTTTCACATCAATTTCACTTCTTGGTTTTCCTTTTGGACTTGAATTTATTTATTTTTAGCGAAACTTTAATTCGAGATTAAAGGGGGTGAGAATCGAGGACGAACTCTCAATTTAGGCCGTGAATTCAACTGCTTTTGGCCTTTTTAATTTTACGTCTTGATTTGCTTAGAATTTAATAATAATTTCATTTTTGTACTATATATTAGATGTGAAGATGTCAAGTCAATGGCACGTTTCTTTGCGCTCCCGATTCTCAACAGCAAAATCACTATAGCCGTGAATCGTGCTGTGTGACTATCTGACCTAATTAATTTGAAAAAGACCTCTATTCCTTGTTTAAAATTGATATTATTAAATACAAACTATTGTTTGTAACCCCCCCAAAAAAAATACTAGCTGGCAACTTAGGAGCAATTGATATATGATTCAGAAATTCAAAACGAAAAAAAAAAATGGTATTCTAGGTAACATCTAATTAAATAGTGTGAGATTGTATATGTTATTATATAAGCTATATTATTTTGCACGAGATATTTCTCTGGTAGGCATCAATCCAACAAAGTGTAACTTAATGACTGTGAAGCAATTCAAATATTTTCTAGTGAAATTTGCCAGTATTTTTTTTTAGGGAGCAATTCAGATCATAGTTATCAAAATCGCTTTTTAACTCGTAAAATTGTACGATTTTACGAGTTTAGGTAGTAAAATCGAGCTAAATCGCATGTAAACTCGTTTCTGAGTAAAATCGGGTAAATTTGGGTAAAATCGTATAAAATCGGATAAAATCGTGAGTTTACCACACAGGCAGGTTTTTTTTTTTAATTTTAGAAACAAAACAAGTTTGATATTGTTTTGCATAACTATGAGTTTTTAGATTTAGGTCATTTAAGCATTTTAGAGTTATCATTTACAGTTGCGCCTACAATTGTGCTCTGTCGTTGCTTGTGCTCCGTCGCTAATCCATTGTATGTATTTCATCATTTGCTCAGGGATCTTTCCCACCAGGGTGCGTGACCTCTGCATTGCTATTTGTGCTTTAGTGTTCTAGATTGAAGACATCATCGTCACAAACTCGCTTCTTGTGATGTTCAGTAGTCAATACTATGTATTATGTTATATGTATTATGTATGAATTGAACTTAGAACTCATATATTTCATCTTTATTTGTGTTTTGTTATGGAGGTAAATGTATTTATCAATTTCAAGTTTTATTAAATATATTTTTGTAGCATAATAATTTTTTAAAATATTTTTTTAATATTTTTTTAATAATAGGTAAACTCGTATGAGTTTACGGAGGCTCTAGGAGTTTACAATCCGAGTTTACGGAGGCTCCACGAGTTTACTTAAACTTTCGAGTTTGATAACCATGATTCAGATACTTATTTAGCTTGTAATTGGTTTGGACCTCCACCGCTAAGTCCCTACTTAATTAATTCTTTGGTCGGAGAATTGAATTGCACCGTGTTACAATTTGTTTCACTTTTTTTTTTTTCATTATAACGCAAATTACTTTTCAGCAATTTAAATTATTTTTGGGAGTAAGTTTGTTTTTACTTTAGAAGTTCTTTTTTATGTGAATTATTACTATTAGTCTTACGTTAATAATCACTCAACTACTCTCTTAAATAATATATATCATATCATCTTCAAATATCTCATAAAATTATTTTATTTTATCTCATTTAAACAAATTTTTTTTAAATTTACTTTTAAAATACTTAAACAAAACACGATCAATTCTTTTAACATTCAGTTCCTTAAAAGTAATTCTTATAAACTTGATTTATTTATTTATAAAATAAAATAATTATCCTAAACATTAAACCAAACAACGACCCTAACAACACGAGACGCAGTTGGAGAAAGAAGAGCTCATACTCCTTTTATAAAAAATACTATAGAAATTGGAATTTTTCGTTCGTGTTGTATAACCAAACAAGCTGATTGTCTGTTCCATTTGTAACATTAAGTTTGAATTAGTGCAAAAGTGAAAATTTGTAATTTAATTATCACCGTGCTTAACTTCAACAAACACAAACGATCATTTGCACAATAATAATACTTTACCACCATAACCTTAAGAATCTTCATCCTATGTATAAGCCAAATCCATGTCCGTGTTTTATTATCAAATGTACATATATATATTCTCCCAATCGGAATTTTTGTTTTGAAACACAATTTGATTCCTCTTTCGTACAATAAGGACATCAACTTCCAAGTTTCTTTTTCAAAACCAAAAATCCTTGTTCCCACTTCCAACCTTTCATTTCATAAAAGCTCTTTATACCCCACCCACCAAGAAAGACAATATATAGTACCACATATACCTTCTTTCTTTCTTTTTTTACTTCAAAAATTATATTACTTACAACAAAATTTAAATTTAAGACTTCATACATACTACTTAAACCTCTCACTATTACCATTAGATAAATCCTAATGACATACTAATTATTTTTTTAATTTCTTTCGCATTTTATAAGATGATATATATTTGTGCTGTTATAAGAAGAAAAAGAAAAGGAAAAAAAAGGAAAGGAAAGTGGGTGAATGAAACATGCACCGACACCGAGTGACACACATGAAATCTAGGATTCTGAATTTGATTGTTTGCCATCCAAGTGGATGCATGTTGCCGTGTGGAATTCAAAAACTAGATTGGAGACTTTTGATGTTTAATTCCTTGATCTGTTTTTGTTTTTTTTTTTTTTTTTATTGTTGTTTTGTTTTTTGTTTTTTGAACTTTACAAGGACACTTTGCTTCCATTATTCGTCTAATTAATTTTCATTGCAATTTTCATGCCTTCCATCCTCTTTTTCATACCAATATCCATCCTTCTTTTTGTATGATTATTGTTATTATTATTATTATTATTTTATTATTATTATAATAGGAATTAAATAAGTGCTTACCTTAGCACTAGCATACCTCACTTGACCAAACACTATATACAAAGTGAGGGGAATTCATTACAATATGTTTTAGGAATCGTATTGATTTGAAAGTTATATTAGTACTTATTAGTAAATGATCTCATTGAAATTTGAAATATCTTTCTCCTGATGGCTCTAGAACGAAATCCATATATAGAATATGCCCCTTACTCATCCTTTATTTTCCAATTGTTATTATCCGAGTGTCTTTTATGATCTAATGCTGTTTATTACTAACTTGATTCCGAGTCAGATAGTGACAAAAACTATATATGATTTCCACTATTTACCATATTTCATGCAAATTTCAGTGTGTTAGGCAATATATATGCTGACTTCGAGTGAGTCCTAAAATGGATTTACTTTGATCCCAATATTCTTTAATTAAGTGATTCTCTGAACAATTGTTGACAAGTGTCCGTTTTAACCCAGTAATTAATTCTTGTTATATTTCTGCTTTGATTAATACTCCAACTTTTGTCCTAGATACACACACACATCATTTTATTTTACTACTAACCAAACCACAAATCTTGTGTCCATCTCTCCTCTTCCAAAATTTCATTTTTCACGCACTCCGTGGGACGCCATTTGTTTCAAAATGTCATAATATATTTTCAACAAAATTAACTGAATTGCATGCGTATAGTACAGTTCAGTTAATCAGTTAGTCCTGACCGACCAACCCATGTGATGAATATTAATGCCATATGGTCAAAATTAAGGAGGGTTGGTAGGAGGAGACAGTGCTCAACATTCACCAGCATGCGTATATATGAACAGAACAATTAAGAGCTGGCTAGTTAGATACACATACAAATGGCGTATTGAATTAAAACTTTGTACTAAATTAAAAAGGGGCGGGCTAGCTGTTAACTTCACCAGTATGTTGACTCAAACCAAAGAAATTAGACGCCGCTATATATATAATATGTATAGCCGCCCAAGAAAAGAAAAAAAGGAAAAAGGAGAAAACAAAACTGAGTTTTCTTGATTATTACTTCAAGGCCAAGGCATGCATGCAGATGCAGTGGTCAAATTCTCCACCCCTTGCCTTTTTAGCTGGACGACTACCCGCCATGCTAATTACTTGTTCATTTATTTCTCATATATAATAATAGCATTTTTAAATAAGAATAAGAATAATAATAATAATAAGCATTTGATGCATTAGAAATTCAAATTACTTTATTTTTTATTTTAATATTTTTACTCCATATATATGTTCCCAATATTTTTACTCCAGAACAAGTTAAAAATCTTATTAATGATGTGAGAGGACCAAAATAAATGCCTGCGTATGAGGAAAAACCGGAAAGGTCACATTTAGTCGAGCTGTCAGTCAGTATGGCAAGATATGAAGGGCAGTATATACATAATGTATGTAGGTCGCCTTCGTGTCCTTTTATCTGATGCTGTATTTTGCTGACTTTGAGTGACAAAATCTTATCCACATTCCACTTCCTTGGTTCTCAACTGGGGCAATGCAATACTACTATATAGAGAGGAAAATATCTTGAATCTCATTTTGATGTACGGTTAGTTTCGAAAAGATAATAAATGCTACCATCAATTGCTTTTATATATGGACATGATAATACACGTGATTGAATTATGGCGAGTGCATCAAAATTAACACTACATTAAAGAGGTTTTTTTCTTTTCTTTTCTTTTTCTTTTTCTTTTTTGACGTGAATCTTAAAGTACTTCTATGATTAGTATGTATTGAGGGGGTTAGCACATAGTAAGGGTATTGGAAAATACAAGATGCAGATACATGGGTGTGTAAATTTTTTACAAAAGTATGGTTCAAGTTACCTGAAATTGGCATCAACAGTACCAACTTTAGGATTTTTTTAAAAAAAAAAAAAACTAAAACCTGAAATCGGCACTCAGGTCTGCAGTGTCAGGGAGCCTGAAATCAGTGTACTGTTTATCGATTTCAGGCGGAGATATGACGGAGCCTGAAATTGGCATTGTCAGTGTCGATTTCAGGTTAAACAGTGTTTAAAAAGTAATTAACTCGCACCGGAATTCTCCTATAAATGCCCAACACTTTTCTTCTCGGCTCACACAATTCATCCTCTTCACCCAAACCTCTCCTGTTTCTATTGTCTCATTCTTATTTTGTCTTTTTTTTTTTTTTTGTTCTCTAAACACATCCTCTCCTCTTCTGTTATTGTTATTGTTCTTTAAACACATCACTATCTATACACATTTAATATTTTTAAGAAAAACAAAATGAGCAAGCAAGGTATAGTCACTTTTATTTTTTATAATGGTTCTATGAAAAAAATTTGATGTTGAAGGAATTGAATTTGTTAGTGATAATGAGGCCAAGTTTGTTATATTGTGGTCCTCTATGTCATTTTCTGATTTGCATAGTGCAATTCGTTCTCATTTTCATAGGAGAGTAGAGAGAATTAGATATAAGGCTCTTGTGTCTTTCATTAATAGAGTTATTAAATATCGTCCTGTTATGATATCGAACAACCTCCAGGTGCAACACATGTTTTATTTATATGAGACTTATAAGGCAAGTCTCAGTGACATTGAATTATTTGTCAACTTTGAGGAAGTTGCTCCCAATATCGGTAATGAATGTGGTCCAAGTTCAATTATTTGACAACTCAGTCCTCTGTCATAATGTTTTTCACAGGTCTTGCAGGTTGGTCGGATGATCCTTGATATTCTTCCTACGCCCCCCCCCTTTTATTCCTAGTTGAGATAGGAATGTAAGAATGATACATTTCTATGAATTTTGGATTCACATCATCAAGGTGACGAGAGTGAGTATCAACTTGGAGTCCCCTGTTATGTACCTCATACTACAAGCCATTATTCCTTTGAGAGCGTTTCCTATTAATATGATGCCACAAGTCATGATTCCTTCTTGGGACTAGTTTTTGTCTGGGTTCATTAAACTCCCAAGACACCTGCTAGGACCTGACTTTCCTAATGGCTTCTAAATTATTGATATGTCTTTGTTGAGCAAGCAAAAGTTTTTGTAACTCTTGAATTGTTTCTCGTGTCTGGTATGCATTTGCTCCTCATGGCTAAACATCCTGAACAACTAAGCGAGACTTGGCTCATGGTCATTGATCTAGATGTTTGGGAGGAGTTCTCTGCAGATTAGTACCTAAGTCAGTGGTCGTTAGACCATCAGGAGGATTTCCAGAGGGACCAATCTGGGTTGGTCGAATGTGGTTATTGACACTCACCATCACAAAGGAAAAGTAAAGAAAGAAAAAATAAACAAGACGATCACCAAGAACTAATGATCAACCATCCCTACAGACGGTGTCAATGTTACAAGTAATTCGGACAAGGTTTCGAGATGACACTTGCAACTCTGACCTTGGGATTGAATCCAAGAACTTATGATGTTGTAAGCAATTTGGTGAGGATGATGCCAACAACGGCGGCGGAAGTACCTACAAAAGACACTATGACGCCCAAGTAAGCTAAAGAATAATAGATCTCATTAAAGATTATGGTTTTGCACATACCTTAGCATGAAGGATGTCCATGCTCATATACCTTACAACCAGCATGGCGGTATTAGCCATTTAGATGACATTTACCTTGCAATTGTAACTGTCTAGATGATCTTTATGATACCAGTTATGATATCAATAAGGCTCATAAAGGAGTGGAGCGCCATAGGTGTTGGTCCAGTGAACATTTATGATAGGTATCTAGGCGGTTACGAACTCCAACCGGTAGACCGGCTTAGTGATATGCCCGAGTTGAGGCCTTACTAACTTATATATATGTCGTTCCTTTGTTTATGTCGGCCAATAAGTCAGGTCCAAGTTTACAAAATCGTGAAAAATAAAAAATGGATTATAAACAGAAAAAGAAACTTAATATACCCTTATTTTTTCAAGAGAAACTTCCTTTTATTAGTTTCTTAACGTTATTACTCTGAAGGTACTTACTAGCAATTTTTTATTTCTTGGTTCTGATTGCTGCTCACTCATTTGATTAGGGATCGATGTTTAAGAAGGATAGATTTGTTTTTGGTAAATTAGAGAGAAAGTTCAAACCAATCAAACTTGGTTTTAAAGTGGGCTTTTGCACCAAATACAGGCCGCGCTGGTGCAATCCGAAACATGGGCCTTTTTTCAGATGTATCCATTTCTGAATTATATTCAAAGTATTAACAACGCTAAGATACACCAAAAATTAAACTAAGCCACGAACCCAAAAAAGGCTAAGCAAGTCACATCTCATACAACAAGATGGAACGATCTCCTCCAATGACACTATACCAGTGATTAATATACAACATGAATTGAAATTTACGTTGTACATAGATGCCGATGCCGCTCAGAAGAAGAATGCATACCCATGTTCCCGGATACGTATTAGCTTCATCCAGAATCTTTGTATACAGCTACACACTGTATCAACGGAAGAAGCCCACCAAAAGTAAATGAACACAAGTAGATATTTGTAGTAGAGTTTTCAGTCGTACTCTTTTCTCATGCCTCTTGCGTTAATCTTCAATTTCTTTCTCACATTTTTTTGTAGCTTGATCTTTGCATATATGTACATCAACATCAAAATCTAGCACCTATTTAGAATGATTTTAAACAAAATCATTATTGACATTTTCTACATAATGTAGGTCTCCATCATATGGAGATTCAACTATTTAAGCTTTTTCATTAATCCGTTTTAGACTCTTCCATTCTTCTCGTAGCATTGGATATTAAAACTGAATGTGTCATTTCTCTTTGTTGTCCACCTCCCCATTTGAAATTGATTATACCTCTTCTAGAGAACTCTCCACAACTAGTATCTTTCAACTGGCGTTAATATAACATTTTTTTTTATCACGATAATCACATCATTTAGTTTTCATTATATTTTCCCCAATTAGCAAGATCTTGAAGATGATCTATGAGAGAGATGCAATGAAATTAATAAAAAAAATTGTTTGCTATCATCACTTAACTTCTCATCCATATTCAACAAATGACACACTAGACTTATAAATATGATCATGTTGATTACTTCATTCGTCCATTCTCAAGGTGTATACGCTTGTCTTCGAGCATAAACGATTAGTTAATAATTTCGACCCATAAATTTTATCCAACTTTTTCCATTTCTTTTTTGGTATATATTAGTTTCTCATTAAACACTATGTATTGATTGAAGAGTAAGAGACACAACCTAATAGTTAACCAAAATAAAAATTACATTTAATAACCTCTTAAGTTATAAAACAAAGTTGTGAAGTTCGACCACTTTAATTAAATTTATAACGAAGAAAAATTAAATTAAAACTTAAAACGTATTAAAGATCTCGAATTTGAGACTCGGGAAAGAAAAAATTTGTATCAGAAGAGATAATCACAGTACCTTAAATTAGATTAGTCAATTTTACTAGTAATAAAATCTGAATAATAGTACAATGAAAAAAACACACGGGTAAAGATTAAGGAGAAAATTTAAAGTAAAAAAATTAAATAAAATTAATAGGGTATTGATTAAAATTAAGATTTAAATTAAAATTAGAATTAAAGTTGTAATTTTCAAAATTGGGTACTTTTTTGGGGTCATAAAAGTCAAAGTCATTATGTATAGGTTAATTAGCAGCATAAACCGAGGTTATGGCATTGGGTCCCTGTGTCGTGGCAAAGCCCGGCAAAATTGTGGCTCTAAACCAAAGTTCTTCGGCCCACCATTTTTATTTTTATTTTATATTATCAGATTAATATTATTTTTTCGACAAATACCCTTTTATATTATCTTACAGTACCACATAATTCAACAATTAAACTAATTAAATTCATCATCTATATATATAAAAAAAATTGAATGGAGTAAGCGTATCATGACTTACTCCTAGAATCAATGGATCACTACTCTTATTGAGTTAATATATGTTTCGCTAGTGCTACCTATTATAAACCATACTCTATTCGTTCTCAAATAACTGTTCACCTTTCTATTTCCTATTATGATATTTTCAAAAATAATTATCCATTTTTTAAATTTAAACAATATTAATTGTTCTATTTTTATCATACCCCTATTAAATAAGTTAATAGTAAGAGAATATTAGATGAGAGAGAAAATAAAAATAAAAAACATTAAACAAAAATAACTTTGTAAAGTATGTATAATTTTTAATTATTTTTTAACAATCGCGTATAATTCAAAGTGAACAATTATTCAAGATCGGAGGGTAACCAAGCTAGCTCACCTAAAAGACTTTACAAACAATAGATCTTAGGGTAGATGACCTAGAATAGTACGGGGTCAACGACTCCATAGATCAGTCAGTGTTAGATAGCGTTGAGCGCCAGACTCCTCATATTATGGCATGCGTGCCCTTCTAGATTCAGATTATATGAGCGTCAGGCTCCTCAGATTAGGATATGTGTGCCATCACAGATTCACAGGTATCTGGGTTGAGTGTACTAGAACCACCCAAATTTATCCTAGTGAAGCAAGGTCAAGCCAAGGTCCCCTTGAATCGAGGATTGAGAGGCATCTCTCCTTGCAGCCCTTCGCTAGGGGGCGGACACATGCTACAGGCAGATCATATTTACTTTACAGTAGTTTATTCAGATTTCCTTCATCTTTTATGTTTTATTTATTATTTAGTATATGTATATCTAAATGTCATGACTATATGAAGTATATGTTATTTGTGTGGTACCGAGGTACTTACCACTAAGAGGACAAACTCACCCTTCTGTCAATATTATTTTTTTAAATATAGTAGAGGAATGTGAGAATGGCTCCCTTGTCCAGCAGAAGCGAGAATTTAGCTCATGGTAAGCTCTACTTCGTAGTGGGATCTACCAGAGTCATGTTAGATATTCTCCAAATGTCTAGGGTAGGATCCCTCATTTTAACATTTTAGTACTCTATTTTCAGTTATAATTTTAGACACCATGTAACTCATTATTACTGAATTGAAACTAGTTATATGAAATCAGTTATTTTATAAAGTTAGTTATTTTGAAATAAAATTATTTATTTATAAGCATTTCATGTATGTTAATATGCTACGTCAGAGCTTTTATAGGGCAATAGCTCTACGTGCGGTCACATCTTAAGTTGGGGCATGACAATTGTCTTCATAATTTTAGCTTTGCATTTAACTCTTCTCTCGATTTTCCCACCAGAACTATATCATCCACAAATAGCAAGCATTGTAGCATTGGATCTTGAATTTGTTCAATAAGAACATTCAATACTAGGATAAAAAGATAGGAAATTAAATTTATTTGGTCAAACAGAAATTAATCTTACGTATAATTTGAATAATTTATTTGATTAAAATTTCTCATAATTTTACAAAAGAAAAACCTCAAATAATCAATTAAAGAATCACATTGTATATAGTAATGATATTGATTCATCATTCGGCTTTTTTTAATTAAAAAAATAGAAATTTAAACGTTTTTAGAAAGTAGAAAAATAAAATAAAATCATAGACCGTAACTTTTAATTTAATTGATAACTCATGAGGTTTATAATAAAGATTTAATCGTAATACAATGACAGTGTAAATGAATTTTACATTATTATCCAATAATATCTTGACAGATCACCATATATAATTGATTACTACAACTGCTTTAAAATATTTAATTAAATGAATACTTAAAAATCGCAACATAATTAAACTCATAATAATATAATAATAACTGAGACTTGTAAAAGTGGATCCAGGGTCATTAATCAAACCTGTAACTAATTTTAAAGCGGGCCTAACTGACGAACACATGCTATTTATTTTTAAAATCTAATAATAATGTTTGGTCGCGTGTAAGTTAAAGGTATAGACCAATGGTCTTTGTGCTGATGGGCATATGTTGCTTCGAAACACCGTCAAGACCAACGGCTATATATAACCAGAAATAGAGGAAGACGGAAAACAGAGCTTTCCCCCCCTTTGTGCGTCGAAACACCGTCAAGATCCATGGCCGTTGCGAAGACCACACTGTGCGTCTATCATTGAAGGCATAGCCTCAAGAGGAAGAGTATAGGTCCCCCCTTTCTTTCTCTCTCTGGTAACCTTTTCTTTCTTTCTTTCTTTCTTCATATTCATTCTGCTTTGATTCTCAAAAGAACATGTACCTTTCTGGCTTCCCGTAATGTTAACTGTAAAGCTCTGCTTTCATTCGTATCGTTTTCTATGTACTGCCCAATTGTGTGTCTCTCTCTCTCTCTCTCTCATATTAGGTAGTGACTTTCTCTTCTATTCTATTGACCCAACGGCAACCCCAACTTCATAATTGGAAATTGCCTTACAGGAAATTCAATACCCGATTCACTAATTTAATGGTTACCTGAGAATCTGTAAATTGCAGTGACAGTGGTTGTGGTTTCCTTTAGCAATGTTTGGATTGGTATTGTGTGAGAGGAAAAGGGGATTATTGCTAACTCTTTCATGGCAATCAGGTGAAAACCCAAAACCTTTCTTGGACTCCATAATTTGGTCTCAGTGGGTTTGGGCCTCCATTAATTCAATGTGAAAAGAATTTTGATTCATTATTTAATCTTAATGAAACATCCTCATAATTCTCGTAATTGCCAAAAGAAGAAAGTTTAGATTATAAAGATATTAAATCCCTCCTAGTTACTTGATGCATAATGGGTTTTTTTTTTGCATGATGTGGAGTTCCTTATGAAACATTAGTTAGCTTTGCAAAAGAATCCGATTCCTTTAAGTGCTGTAGTAGTTTGAATATTAAAGTAATGAAGTTTTTTGTTTTGTGATAGACTATAGTGATGTGATTTCCCATTTATTTCAATGCATGGAGAATTTGGAGTACTCACACTAGTTGATGTAATTCATCATTTTATGCATTTACCTGTTGCTTAATTGATTATTTTTTGGTGCTGTTATGATGCATTCCAATAAGATTCCCCTGTGCTCTTAGTTGATTTGTAAATACTTAATTTTTTTATTTTCAAGTCAAGATTCAAGAATTGCGTTTTTGCCTGTAGTGTGAACTTGTTTGATGTTTAGAATTTATGATAATTTCTGCAGCATATTCCGTCTCAACACACTTGGTGTTTTTGGATTGCTTGATGTTCCTTTGCAAGAATGATTTGGATATGAGGTGTTTTTGAGAAGCACAAAGCATTTCGTATCTTGATGAAAGAGTCTGCGCACAACCAATTTTAGATTTGGTTAAATCTGTTGCTTTAGAGGTTAGTTTTCAGTATATGGCTTCTATGTGAAATTACAAACTGTTGAAGATAAAGGATTGTATTGTTTTATTTAGCCTCTACTTTTGATTGCTTGTGAAAAATACTGCCTAAATGATTTAAATTGACATTATCAACTTTTTTTTTTCCCACTTCCATCATTTCATCATTATCTGCTAGTATGTTTCTGAATGCTTATCATATATGAGATTGGATTTGTGTTTTAAACATGTAATATGATTTATTGAGTAGAAGTACAAGTTCTTAAGGAAATCCTTAAAAATGTTGTTCCATGGTTGCACGTATGCATTTGATGTTGACCTTGAAATTTATTTAGAGATAATCCGATAACTTGTGTGACTAGAAATTATTGGGAGATAATTTGATGACATGTATAATTCCAGATATTGTGTGATTATTCAATGACTTTTACAAAGCTTTGTGAGATAATTCGATGACCTATTGGTATTAAAAATTTTTGTGAGATTATTTGATGGCTCGCATACCCTAAATATTGTGGGGGTAATTTGATGACTCTTGAGACTTTAAAAAATTTGTGGAATAATTCAATGACTCATTGGTATTAGAAATTTTTGTGGGACTATTTCATGATTCATATGATCTTGGAAATTATCATGAGATAATTCGATGACCCATTGGTATTGGAAATTTTTATATGATTACTTGATGATCTGTATGATCCAAGATATTGAGGAATTATTCGATGACCCTTATGACATTGAAAAAATTTGTGGGATAATTCGATGAGTTGTTGGTATTGAAAATTTTTGTGGGATTATTTAATGACCAATATGACCCTAGATATTGTGGGATTATATGATGATCCTTGTGACTTTGAAAAAAATTATGGGATAATTCGTTTACCCGTGTATTTTGAAATTATTGTGGAATAGTTTGATGACCTACTGGCATTCAAATTTTTGGTGGATTATTTGAAGACTCGCATGACCCTAGATATTGTGAGATTATTCATTGACTTTGAAAAATTTTGTGAGATAATTCGATGACTAATTGGAATTGAAAATTTTTGTGAGATTATTTGATGACTCACATGACTCTAGATATTGTGGGACAATTCGATGATTCGTTCAAAGTGAAAAATTTTGTGAAATAATTTGATGACCCACATAACCCTAGATATTGTGGGATAATTTCGATGATCTGCTAGTATTGAATACTTTTGTGGGATTATTGACCTGCTGTGTGTTTTTTGAAATTATCATGGGATAATTCGATTATCTGTTGCTGTCGAAAATTTTTGTGGGATTATTGGATGATTTGCTGTTGAAATTATCATGGGATAATTCAATAATCCATTAGTATTAAAAATTTATGTGGAATTATTTGATGACCTGTATGATCTTAGAAATTATTGTGGGATAATTTGATGACCTATGTGTTTTGAAATTATTGGGGTATATTGAAAATTTGTGTGGGATAGTTCATTGACCCGTTTGCCCCTACATATTGTGGGATTATTTGATCATCCTTGTGATTTTAAAAAAGTATTGTGGGATAATTCGATGACCTATTCATTTTGAAAATTTTTATGAGATCATTTAATGACATGCGTGATTGTAACTATTGTGGGACTATTCTTTATGTCTTTGTGAATTTTGTGTGATAAATTGATCACATGTTCGTATCAAAATTTTTTGTTAAATTATTTGATAAATCGTATGACTGAAGACATTGTGGTAACTCGATGGCCTGTTGGTATTAGAAATTGTTGTAGGATTATTTGATAACTCATATGGCCCTAGATATTATTGAATAATTCAATGACCCTTGTGATTTTAAAAAAATTGTGGTGTAAGAAGATGACTTGTTGGTATTGAAATTTTTTGTGAGATTATTTGGTGACTTGTATGACCCTAGATATTATTGGATTATTCGATGACTTTGAAAAATTTTGTAGGAAAATTTGATGACCTGTTGATATTGAAATTTTTGTGAAATTATTTGATTATCTGTATGATCTTGAAGATTATTGTGGGATATGTTTTTTGAAATAATTGCGGTATAATTTGATTGGTATTTGAAATTTTTGAGCGATTATTTGATGACAAGTATGACACTGGATATTATGACATAATTTGATGACCCTTGTTACTTTTCAAATTTGTGGGATAATTTGATGACACGTTAGCATTGGATATTTTTGTGAGATTATTTTGATGCCATGTGTGACTCCAAGCTATTGTAGGATAATTCGACGATCCTTGTGACTTAAAAAAATTTGTGGGATAATTTGATGATGCATATGACCCTAAATATTGTGAGATTTTTCAATTACCCTTATGACTTTGAATAATTTTGTGCAATAATTTAATCATCCATTTGCATTGCAAATTTTTGGAGATTATTTGTTAACCCATATAACTACAGATATTGTGAAATAATTCGATGAGCCTTGTGACTTTAACAAATTTGTGGAATAATTCAATGACTCGGTGGTATTGAAAACTTTTGTGGGATTATTTGATGAGTCGTATAACTCGAGATATTGTGAGATAATTCGATGATTCGTTGCTGTTGAAAATTTTTGTGGGATTATTTGATGAATTGTAAGACCCTAGATATTGTGAGATAATTTGAGAACCTTGTATTTTAAAATAAATTTGTGGGATAATTCGATAGTCCATTAGTATTACAAATTTATGTGGGATTATTTGATGGCCTGTATGATTTTATAATTTATTGTGGCATAATTTGATGACCTGTGTGTTTTGAAATTATTGGGGTATAACTCAATGACCTGTTGGTATTGAAAATTTGTGTGGGATAATTCGTTGGCCCATATGCCCCTACATATTGTGGGATTATTTGATGATCCTTGTGACTTCAAAAATTTTGTAGGATAATTTGATGACCTATTCATTTTGAAAATTTTTCTAGGATTATTTGATGACCTGCGTGATTGTAGCTATTGTGAGATTATTCTTTATGTCTTTGTCAATTTTTTGTGATAATTCGATCACATGTTCGTATTAAAATATTTGTTAGATTATTTGATAAATCGTATGACCAAAGACATTGTGGTAACTCGGTGACCTGTTGGTATTAGAAATTGTGGTAGGATTATTTGATAATTCATATGGCCCTAGATATTATTGGATAATTCAATGACCCTTGTGATTTTAAAAAATTTGTGGTGTAAGAAGATGACTCGTTGGTATTGAAAATTTTTGTGAGATTATTGATATTATTGGATCATTCGATAACTTTGAAAAAATTTGTAAGAAAATTTGATGACCAGATGATATTGAAATTTTTGTGAGATTATTTGATTATCTGCATGATCTTACAGATTATTGTGGGATTATGTGTTTTGAAATAATTGCGGTATAATTTGATTGGTATTAGAAATTTTTGTGCGATTATTTGATGACTAGTATGGCACTGGATATTATGAGATAATTTGATGACCCTTGTTACTTTTCAAATTTGTGGGATAATTTGATGACATGTTAACATTGAATATTTTTGTGAGATTATTTTGATGACTTGTGTGACTCCAAGTTATTGTAGGATAATTCGACGATCCTTGTGAGTTAAAAAAATTGGTGGGATAATTTGATGATGCATATGACCCTAAATATTGTGGGATTTTTCAATTACCCTTATGACTTTGAATAATTTTCTGCAATAATTTGATCACCCATTTGCATTGGAAATTTTTGTTAGATTATTGGGTGACCCATCTAACCATAGATATTGTGAATAATTCGATGAGCCTTGTGACTTTAAAAAATTTGTGGAATAATTCAATGACTAGTTGGTATTAAAAAATTTTGTGGGATTATTTGATGACTCGTATAACTCGAGATATTGTGGGATAATTCAATGATCCGTTGCTGTTGAAAATTTTTATGTGATTATTTGATGAATTGTATGACCCTAGATATTGTGAGATAATTCAATTATCCTTGTGACTTTAAACAATTTGTGGGGTGATAAGATGACTTGTTGGTATTGAAAAATTTTGTAAAATTATTTGATGACTCGTTTATATTAGAAATTTTTGTTGGATTATTTGATGATCCATACAATTTTGAAAATTATTGTGGGATAAATTGACGACTTTGTGCATTTTGAATTGTCATGGGATAACTTGATGACTCGATGTTGAAAATTTTTGTGAGATTATTTGATGACTTGTGTGACCTAAGATGTTGTGGGATAATTCGATGACCTTTGTGACTTTGAAAAACTTGTGGAATAATCGATAACCTATTGGTATGGAAAGTTTGTTTGGGATTATTTGATAACGTGTATGACCCTAAAAATTTTGGGATAATTCGATAATCCTTATGACTAAAAAATTTGGTGCAATAATTTGATCATCCATTTTTATTCAAATTTTTTTGTGAGATTATTTTATAACTCATATTACCGTTGACATTGAGGGATAATTTGATGACGCTTATGACTTTGAAAATTTTGTAGGATAATTTGATGACTTGTTGGTATTATAAATTTTTGTGGGTTTATTTGATGACCGATGTGACCTAAGATATTGTGGGGTTATTCATTGACTTTGAAAAATTTTAATTTCAATAACCTATTTGTATTGGAGATTTTTGTGCGATTATTTGATGACTAATATGACTCTGGATATTGTGATATATTTTGATGACCCTTCTTGCTTTTAAAATTTGTGGGATAATTCAATGATCTATAGTATTAGATATTTTTGAGGGATTATTTAGTGACTTAAGAGATTGTGAGATAATTCAATGACTTTGAAAAATTCGTGCGACAATTTGATGATCGTTTGGTATTAAAAATTATTGTGGGATAATTTGATGAACCGTGTATTTTGAAATCATCATGGGATAATTCGATGTTTAGTTCTAATTGGAAATTTTTGTGCGACTATTTGATAATCCTTGTGACCCTAGATTTTGTGAGATAATTCGATGACCATTGTTATTTTCTAAATTTGTGGGATAATTTGATGACTTGTTAGCATTGAATATTTATGTGGGATTATTTTGATGACCCGTGTGACCCTAAGATATTGTGGATAATTCAATGATTCTTGTGGCTTTGAAAAATTTCTGGGATAATTTGATGATGCATATGACCCTAAATATGGTGGAATTATTCAATGAACCTTACGACTTTGAATAATTTTGTACAATAATTTGATAACCCATTTGTATTAGAAATTTTTGTGAGATAATGACCATTGTGACTTTGAAAAATTTGTGCAATAATTTGATAACCCATTTAATTGTAATTTTTTTTAAGATGATGACCATTGTAACTTTGAAAATTTTGTGGAATAATTTGTTGACTCGTTTGTAGTGGAAATTTTTGCGTAATTATTTGATGACCTGTGTGACTCTAGTTATTGTGAGATTATTCATTGATCTTAAAAATTTTTAATTTTGTTGACGCGTTCGTAGTTGAAACTTTTGTGTAATTATTTGATAACCTGTGTGACTCATATTGTGAGATTATTCATTGATCTTGAAAAATTTTAATTTTTGATAACTTGTTAGTATTGGAATTTTTTGTGTGATTATTTCAGGAATTGTATGATCCTAAATATTGAGATAATTTGATAATTCTTATTACTTTGAAAATTTGTGGGATAATTCGATGATCTGTTAATATTGGATGTTTTTGTGGGATTATTTGATGACTTGTGTAACCTAAGAGATTGTGGGATAATTCGATGACCTATTGGTATGTGAAGTTTGTTTGGGATTATTTGATGACGCTTATGACCCTAAATATTGTGAGATTATTCAATGACTCATTGGTATTGAAAATGATTGTGGAATTACTTGATGACTTAAATTGGATTCCCATTTCATTTTGAAAATACTTGTGGAATAATTTGTTGACACATAATTTGTAAATAATCACCAGATTATTTTATGACCCGTATGATCGTTGAAAATTGTTCCGAAGTATGCACCTCAGTCTACTCTCTAGATCCCGGAGCTTCAAGGTCTCTGATGAGGTCTCTGGGAAGGTCTCTGGACTCACGTTACGGTGGGTACCTGGAAACACTCCAACGCTCAAGTAAGCAAGGGTTTAAGGGAGTTTAGTGAGTGATAATTAGATGATCTTTCATACCTAGGGTATGGGTTATTATATAGTTGGGGTGGTTGAGGTTCTTTCGCGTGTCGCGGTGCTCGTGTCCGCGTGTTGCGGTAGTGGGAGAATATCTCGTGTCAGCGTGTTGTGGTGGGAGAAGAGGATCTCGGAGCCGTTGAGCCCGAGAAGGTGGGAGGAGAGAAACTCGGAGCTGTTGAGCCTGAAGGTGGGAGCAGAGGATCTCGGAACCGTTCGAGGGCTCGCGAGTGGCCAGGCGAATTGGGCTGGTCCGCGGACTTTGGGTCCGGATCTTGGAGATGGCTTATGATGGGCCTTTATGGCCCAGTCCGTAACAGGAGCCCCCCAGCTCAGAGTGCTGACTGGAATGCTGTGGTCCGAGTTGGAAGGGTTTCGAGCGTGATTCTTTATTGCTGGTTCAGCGGATGGAGGATATATGTTCGTGGAGGGCGTGAATATCAACGTTAACAAAGAGGACTTCCGCGGGGTTATGTTGCTATATGGGTCTTACCTGTTGGTGCCTGTCATGCATGGGTGCGCCGAGCAAGCATGCACGGTCCATATTTTATGTTTTGTCGCGTAATGTGATCCGCGGAGGTAGTCGGTGGTTGTGAGGTTCTCTCATCGAAGACGTGACTTTTGGGGATCTTTGATGAGACGTACCTCCCATCGTGGGGGATTTTGGTGTCGTTTGATAGACAACACGTGGCCAAGGTGCGACTGATGGTTGATCGAGGGAAAACATTTCGTTTTTCGTGCCTCTTAAATACTCTGGTACGATTTTTGAATTTTTTTGAAACCGCTCGGTATATAAGCCTCCCTTTGGCCATTTCCCTGCCTTTTCACTTCCCATTCGCTCCGAACCCTTTCTCTTTTTTCTGCTCTGAGGCGATTATTCTTCTGAAGCGATTTTTCTCGAGGCTTTCGCGATTCAGCTCATTTCTTCAGGAGGTCATCATTTCCTGTGTTTGTCCACCAACCTTGTGAGTATCTCTGATCGTTTTGTTGCTCTTTTTGTTGCTCTGCTTCTATCTTTGTGGGTTTGATCTTTTTATTGCTGCTTGCTATGATTCGGTCATGTTTTGCTGCGATTGGGTTATGTTGTGTGATTTTTCTTGTTGTATCTTGGTTGTGGGTTTTGTTGTGTCCTGGTTATGGGTCTCTTTGCCGTAGGGGTGTTGTTTATGGGGATTTTGTTTCCCTATTATTTTTCAGTAAAATTTATAATGGGGAGGTTGAAGAAGAACTATCAGGAGCTGAAGAGGGTGCGCCCGTTGAGGGGTTCTCACGAGCGAATGTCCTACGGGTGGATAGACCCGGAGGCTTTTGCCATTCCCTCTGTCTTTAGTCGGGAGCACGCGGAGCATCTCCGGGAGGCGTTGGAGTTAACAAAGGAGGGCGTGGAGGATCACGAGTATAGCGTAGATGTAGCTTCCGCAGATGAGAGAGCGTGCGTGTTAAGGCACAACGATACTCCACATTTCCTGTGGATGTATGAGGTGCTCTTTACACGCCTAGGGGTTAGGTTGCCATTTACTCCCTTTGAGCGGGAGTTAATGCCGTTGTCCGCTTTTAGCCCCACGCAACTCCATCCCAATGGTTGGGCGCTCCTCCGCGGATTTCAGGTGGTGTGTGGTACGTTTGGGGTCGTGCCGTTTCCCAAGACTTTTCTTAGCCTTTATTCTTTGATAAACCCCAAGGGTACCGTGATTTTGGGGACGCAGTTTAGATATCGTAGCTGGCATACCTTCAAAGGCTACGTGGGAACGAAGATCTTTACCAGGTGGGAGGAATCCTGGAGGAATCCTACCAAGAGTTTAAATGGAGATATTTTAAGTTTTTTGCTGCTCTGGGGACCAGGGCATTTTGGGATGGCGATAGGGATACCATGGTGGCGATATCCTGCTACAGGAACAGGAACACCCACTACCATCGCCCCGAGGATATGTCTGCGGAGGAACTTGTGCAGCGAGAGTTTTTTATGGCTTTATCTGGTGGGGGTCCTCTGCGATCAGAGATACTCACAAGGTTGGCGGACAAACACAGGAAATGAAGACCTCCTGAAGAAA
Source organism: Nissolia schottii (assembly GCA_003254905.1). Taxonomy (NCBI): domain Eukaryota; kingdom Viridiplantae; phylum Streptophyta; class Magnoliopsida; order Fabales; family Fabaceae; genus Nissolia; species Nissolia schottii. The sequence goes on along the minus strand of QANU01086265.1, from coordinate 755,563 downwards.
TGAGCCGAATCGCGAAAGCCTCGAGAAAAATCGCTTCATAAGAAGAATCACATCAGAGCAGAAAAAAGAGAAAGGGTTCGGAGCGAATAGGAAGTGAAAAGGTAGGGAAATGGCCAAAGGGAGGCTTATATACTGAGCGGTTTCAAAAAAATTCGAAAACCGTACTAGATTATTTAAGAGGCACGAAAAACGAAATGTTTTCCCTCCAAGTCATCATTATATCCCTGCCTCGATCAACCATCAGCCGCACCCTCGCCACGTGTCGTCGATCAAATGGCACCAAAATCCCCCACGACGGGAGGCACGTCTCATCAAAGATTCCAAAATGTCACGTCTTCGATAAGAGGACCATAAGTCACAACCACCGACAACCTTCGCGAATCATATTACATGACAAAACATAAAACATGGACCGCGCATGCTTGCTCGGCGCACCCATGCATGACAGGCACCAACAGGTAAGACCCATATAGCAACATAACCCCGCGGAAGTCCTCTCTGTTAACCCTGATATTCACGCCCTCCACGAACGTATATCCTCCATCCGCGGAACCAACAACAAAGAATTACGCTCGAAACACTTCCAACTCGGACCGCAGCATTCCAGTCCGCGCTCCGAGCTGGGGGGCTCCTGTTACGGACTGGGCCATAAAGGCCCATCCTAAGCCACCTCCAAGATCCGGACCCAAAGTCCGCGGACCGGCCCAATTCGCCTGGCCACTCGCGAGCCCTCGAACGGTTCCGAGATCTTCTGCTCCCACCTTCTCGGGCTCAACGGCTCCGAGATTCTTTCTTCCCACCGCAACACGCGGACACGAAATATTCTCCCACCACCGCAACACGCGGAAGAACCTCAACCACCCCAACTATATAAAAACCCATACCCCAGGTATGAAAGATCATCTAATTATCACTTACTAAACTCCTTTAAACCCTTGCTTACTTGAGCGTTGGAGTGTTTGCAGTTACCCACCGCAACGCGAGTCCAGAGACCTTCCCAAAGACCTTATTAGAGACCTTGAAGCTCCAAGATCTAGAGAGTGAACCGAGGTGCATACTTCGGAACAATTTTCAAAGATCATACGGGTCATAAAATAATCTGGGGATTATTTACAAAATATGTGTCAACAAATTATTCCACAAATATTTTCAAAATGACATGGGTTATCCAATTCAAGTCATCAAGTAATTCCACAATCATTTTCAATACCAATGACTCATTTTTAGGGTCATAAGCGTCATCAAATAATCCCACAAAAATTTTCAACAGCAACGAATCATCGAATTATCTCACAATATCTTGAGTTATACGACTCATCAAATAATCCCACAAAAGTTTTCAATACCAACGAGTCATTGAATTATTCCACAAATTTAAAGTCACAAGGCTCATCGAATTATTTCACAATATTTATAGTTATACGAGTCATCAAATAATCTCACAAAAATTTCCAATGCAAACGGATGATTAAATTATTGCACAAAACTATTCAAAGTCATAAGGGTAATTAAAAAAATCTCACAATATTTAGGGTCATATGCATCATCAAATTATCCCACAAAATTTTTTAAGTCACAAGATTGTCGAATTATCCTACAGTAGCTTGGAGTCCCATATGGCATCAAACTAATCTCACAAAAATATTCAATGCTAACGTGTCATCAAATTATCCCACAAATTTGAAAAGTAACATGGGTCATCAAATTATGTCATAATATCCCGTGTCATACTTGTCATCAAATAATCGCTCAAAAATTTCAAATACCAATCAAATTATATTGCAATTATTTCAAAAAACATAATCCCACAATAATCTTCAAGATCATACAGATAATCAAATAATTTCACAAAAATTTCAATATCAACAGGTCATCAAATTTTCCTACAAAAATTTTCAAAGTCATCAAATAATCTCACAAAAATTTTCAATACCAACGAGTCATCTTCTTATACCACAAATTTTTTAAAATCACAAGGTTCATTGAATTATCCAATAATATCTAGGGCCATATGAATCATCAAATAATCCTACAACAATTTCTAATACCAACAGGCCACCGAGTTACCACAATGTCATCAGTCATACGATTTATAAAATAATTTAACAAAAATTTTCGATACGAACATGTGATCAAATTATCACACAAAATTCACAAAGACATAAAGAATAATCCCACAATAGTTACAATCACGCATGTCATTAAATGATCCTATAAAAATTTTCAAAATGAATAGGTCATCGAATTATCCCACAATACTTTTAAAATCACAAGGATGATCAAATAATCCCACAATATGTAGGGGCATATGGGTCAATGAACTATCCCACACAAATTTTCAATATACCCCAATAATTTCAAAACACATAGGTCATCAAATTATCCCACAATAATTTCTAAGGTCATACAGGTCATCAAATAATTCCACATAAATTTTTAATACTAATGGATTATTGAATTATCCTACAAATTTTTTTTTCAAAAAATAAGGGTTCTCAAATTATCTCACAATAATCTAGGGTCATACAAATCATCCAATAATCCCACAAAAATTTTCAACAGCAAAAAATTATCGAATTATCCCATGATAATTTCAAAAAACACAGGTCATCAAATTGTCCCACATTAATTTTTAAGATCATACGAGTCTTTGTATAATCCCACAAAAGTATTCAATACCAGCAGATCATCGAAATTATCCAACAATATCTAGGGTTATGTGGGTCATCAAATAATTTCACAAAATTTTTCAATTTGAACGAATCATCGAATTATCCCACAATATCTAGAGTCATGTGAGTCATCAAATAATCTCACAAAAATTTTCAATACCAATTAGTCATCTAATTATCTCACAATTTTTCAAAGTCAATGAATAATCTCACAATATCTAGGGTCATGCGAGTCTTCAAATAATCCGCCAAAAATTTGAATGCCAGTAGGTCATCAAACTATTCCACAATAATTTCAAAATACACGGGTAAACGAATTATCCCATAATTTTTTTCAAAGTCACAAGGATCATCATATAATCCCACAATATCTAGGGTCATATTGGTCATTAACTAATCCCACAAAAATTTTCAACACCAACAACTCATCGAATTATCCCACAAATTTTTTCAATGTCACAAGGGTCGTCCAATAATTCCTCAATATCTTGGATCATACAGATCATCAAGTAATCATATAAAAATTTCCAATACCAATGGGTCATCGAATTATCTCATGATAATTTCCAAGATCATATGAATCATGAAATAGTCCCACAAAAATTTCTAATACCAATGAGTCATTGAATTATTCCACAAATTTTTTAAAGTCTCAAGAGTCATCAAATTACTCCCACAATATTTAGGGTATGCGAGCCATCAAATAATCTCACAAAATTTTTTAATACCAATAGGTCATCGAATTATCTCACAAAGCTTTGTAAAAGTCATTGAATAATCACACAATATCTAGAATTATACACGTCATCAAATTATCTCACAATAATTTCTAGTCACACAAGTTATCGAGTTATCTCTAAATAAATTTCAAGGCCAACATCAAATGCATACGTGCAACCATGGAACAACATTTTTAAGGATTTCCTTAAGAACTTGTACTTCTACTCAATAAATCATATTACATGTTCAAAACACAAATCCAATCTCATATATGATAAGCATTAAGAAACATACTAGCAGATAATGATCAAATGATGGAAGTGGGAAAAAAAAAAGTTGATAATGTCAATTTAAATCATTTAGGCGGTAATTTTCACAGGCAATCAAAAGTGGAGGCTAAATAAAACAATACAATCCTTTATCTTCAACAGTTTGTAATTTCACATAGAAGCCATATACTGAAAACTAACCTCTAAAGCAACAGATTTAACCAAATCTAAAATTGGTTGTGCGCAGACTCTTTCATCAAGATACGAAATGCTTTGTGCTTCTCAAAAACACATCATATCCAAATCATTCTGGCAAAGGAACATCAAGCAATCCAAAAACACCAAGTGTGTTGAGACGGAATATGCTGCAGAAATTATCATAAATTCTAAACATTAAACAAGTTCACACTACAGGCAAAAAAGCAATTCTTGAATCTTGACTTGAAAATAAAAAAATTAAGTATTTACAAATCAACTAAGAGCACAGGGGAATCTTATTGGAACGCATCATAACAGCACCCAAAAATAATCAATTAAGCAACAGGTAAATGCATAAAATGATGAATTACATCAACTAGTGTGAGTACTCCAAATTCTCCATGCATTGAAATAAATGGGAAATCACATCACTATAGTCTATCACAAAACAAAAAACTTCATTACTTTAATATTCAAACTACTACAGCACTTAAAGGAATCGGATTCTTTTGCAAAGCTAACTAATGTTTCATAAGGAACTCCACATCATGCAAAAAAAAAACCCATTATGCATCAAGTAACTAGGAGGGATTTAATATCTTTATAATCTAAACTTTCTTCTTTTGGCAATTACGAGAATTATGAGGATGTTTCATTAAGATGAAATAATGAATCAAAATTCTTTTCACATTGAATTAATGGAGGCCCAAACCCACTGAGACCAAATTATGGAGTCCAAGAAAGGTTTTGGGTTTCCACCTGATTGCCATGAAAGAGTTAGCAGTAATCCCCTTTTCCTCTCACACAATACCAATCAAAACATTGCTAAAGGAAACCACAACCACTATCACTGCAATTTACAGATTCTCAGGTAACCATTAAATTAGTGAATCGGGTATTGAATTTCCTGTAAGGCAATTTCCAATTATGAAGTTGGGGTTGCCGTTGGGTCAATAGAATAGAAGAGAAAGTCACTACCAAATATGAGAGAGAGACACACAATTGGGCAGTACATAGAAAACGATACGAATGAAAGCAGAGCTTTACAGTTAACATTACGGGAAGCCAGAAAGGTACATGTTCTTTTGAGAATCAAAGCAGAATGAATATGAAGAAAGAAAGAAAGAAAGAAAAGGTTACCAGAGAGAGAAAGAAAGGGGGGACCTATACTCTTCCTCTTGAGGCTATGCCTTCAATGATAGACGCACAGTGTGGTCTTCGCAACGGCCATGGATCTTGACGGTGTTTCGACGCACAAAGGGGGGGAAAGCTCTGTTTTCCGTCTTCCTCTATTTCTGGTTATATATAGCCGTTGGTCTTGACGGTGTTTCGAAGCAACATATGCCCATCAGCACAAAGACCATTGGTCTATACCTTTAACTTACACGCGACCAAACATTATTATTAGATTTTAAAAATAAATAGCATGTGTTCGTCAGTTAGGCCCGCTTTAAAATTAGTTACAGGTTTGATTAATGACCGTGGACCCACTTTTACAAGTCTCAGTTATTATATTATATTATTATGAGTTTAATTATGTTGCGATTTTTAGGTATTCATTTAATTAAATCTTTTAAAGCAGTTGCGGTAATTAATTATATATGTTGATGTGTCAAGATATAATTGGTTATATTGTCAGTGTATTACAATTAAATCTTTATTATAAACCTCATGAGTGTGAAAAAGATTCTTTTTCTGACCATTGATGGCTTAGTTTTGATGAAGACAAGAATATCAACAAAAAGCAAGAAAAAGGCAATGACACAACCGATTAATTGCAACGATCAACCGATCATCATATTGAAGGTTCAAGTGTTTTTACCTTAGAGTTTAATAGTTAGCACTTGTTATTGATATCATGGTTAATGGCTCATAAGGTTTTCATTCTAACAAGTCTAACACTTTTCCTAAAGCTAAAATCAATTAGCAACACTTTTCTAAGGTTTGCAACACTTGGAAAACACTTTACTGTGTCAGTAATAGAGTACTGGATTTCAGTAATTGATTACCAGGTTCAGTAATCGATTACAGGGTTTCAGTAATCGATTACCAGCATAAAAAATGTGAAAATATACATTTTCTGCATGAGTGATCGATTACCAACTTGCTGTAATCGATTACCAACTCGAGAATTTTGAAAATAAGTGGTTTTTATGTGTGTAATCGATTACACACTTACGGTAATCGATTACCACCTCAGAAACTTTCAAAATTGGCATTTGTTGTGTGTGTAATCGATTAAACACTCGTGGTAATCGATTACCATCACACAGAATTTGAAAATTGGCAGTTACCATGTGTGTAATCGATTACCACCCTTTGCTAATCGATTACATGTTCGAATGGGTGTGTTTTTTCATGAAACAATGCGTTGTTTTACATCTGTATGCATTGGCAATGGTTCATGAACAGGCACCTGTGGAACTAGGTTTCCCTAGTTATTCCAATTGTTTAATACAATATGTTTAGATGATGACAAATACAATATGCTCTAATTGTCTATGCTCATTGTATATGCTTATATTTGTAGAACTAGGTTTCCCTAGTTGTTATATATCTTGATGATAACAAAAAGTACACAACAAATAGATAATGACAATTAGAATGCAAAAGGATGTTATATGCTAAATAGAATACATTTGATATTGTATGATTGAACTTGATGGTATTCACATAGCTTACACATCATACAATGATATATGAGAAACATCCTTTTGAGAACATATCCAATAATTCTCTATATGTGCTTGATGGATTAACTATTGGATATATTTGTGTCTATATGTGTATATGCATGAATATCAAGTGCTATAGTGTTACAATGCATGCATGCTAGGCAAAGAATATTATTTGATTAATATAATTTGATCTTTGTGTAACTGTATATGTATGATGCATTGATTAATCTATATATGCATATGAAGATATTGGAACACATTGGACTAACTATACTTTCTAGTGAAGTATCTTGTGTATAGGAAAGTCCAAGGCATCAAGAACAAGATGGAACAAGAAGGAACATTCATATGATGCCCAAAGACAAAAGGCGAAGCATGAAATGTCAATTCCATGAAGAACATGGTAATGCCGAAGATAGGATTCATGAAGAATACCAAGTCCAAGCAAACGGTAAAAAGGGAAATAGTTTCTTAGGACTTAAGGTATTCTTGTCAAAGGAAAATTGATATATATCTCTCTCTAAACTCTTAGAATGATGCTCTTAAATGATCTTAATTGATTCCAGGACGTAAAATGAATTAGACAAACTTAGGAATCAAGAAAGATAAGAAAATGGATGAGTGGCGCGCTCAGCAAAGTGACTTGCACAGTAGTTAGTAAAATGATGATATCTTGGGCTATAGAACTCCAATTGAGGTGGTTCAAATTGCTACATAAAGCTAAGAGAAAGATCTACAAATTTGTAGAGCAAGTCATTTTGTTGAGTCATTCGAATGACTCAAGAATGGTCATTCGAATGACTCTGTCATCAGAGGCCCCAACGGCTACATTACATCAGTCATTCGAATGAATTCTAATGAGTCATTCGAATGACTCGAGTCCTGAAGCCAAAAACGGCTAGTTTTTCAATGGATAAAATTGATTAAAATAATGGGTAACGGCTATAAACGGCTAGTACACTTAGAAACCCTATAAATACCCATTAAACTCTCATTTCTAGCCAAGCCTTTGATTCCCATCATCCTCATACTTCATTCTATCAATGGATTAATATTTTCCATCATCATAAGAGCAAAAAGAGAGATATTGTCAATATTCCTATAGAGCTTCAATTTGTATTATCTACTCTTGAGAGAGTTTCTTATCAAACACAAAATTTCCATACACTTGTAAAGAGGGTGAGGTATCCCTCTAGTTGCTTAGGGTGTGGTATCCCTAAGGTTTGGTTCTTGAGGCTTCTACACAAAGGTGGGGGATCCTAAGTGTGAGGAGTGCTCTTGGATGTAAAGGTTTGTCAAGCACCTAAGTTAGAAGCTTGATGATAGTGGAGAAATCTTGAGCAAGTCGCTTGGGGACTGGACGTAGATCACAAGGGTGGTCGAACCAGGATAAATCACTGTTTGCAATCTCTCTAACTCTATCTCTTTATTTATTGCAAACTTATATTATTGTCTTGCATATTTGAGAATTGCATCTGTTGATAATTGTTTATAAGTTGCTCTGTTGATCTTATTGTTTTATTACAAACATAATTGAGCATGCTTATATTACATCTTTAATTGTTATATTCCGCTGCGTAGTAACGTTAATTGCATGAAAATGCAATATTTGTTGAAATTGGAATAATTTCTAAAATACCCAATTCACCCCCCTCTTGGGTATTGGTTGCCAAGACCAACAAGTGGTATCAGAGCTTCGTGCTCTGGAAAAAGCTTAACCGCTTAGAGTTAAAGGTCCTAATTGTTTGGTAACCTTATTAAGTGTTTAGAAATGGATTGGTATGAATCTATTAAACCACCATTCTTTGATGGTGAACATTTTGTGATATGGAAATCAAAAATAAATATCTATATAGAGGCAATAGATATTGATATGTGGGATATTGTGCTTGATGGATATACTTCCAAACCCCTACATAAAATGAATGCCTATGATAAGAAACAATTTTCCTTAAACATTAGAGCAATGCAAATTTTAAGAAATAGTCTATGTGAAAATATCTATGATAAGGTTAGACATTGCTCTAGTGCCAAAAGTATTTGGGAAACTCTTAATGCTCTTTATTGTTATGACAATGTTTATTACAAATTTGAAATTAGAGAGCAAGAAGAGGAAGACCCAAAAAGACATCCTCTTGAAGCCTTCTTGGATGAGCATGAAGATAAAGATGATTATCAAGAGGAGTCAATTAAGGAAATTGTTGATTCAAAGGACTTTGAGGTAAAAAATGCAAAACTTGACCATTGTCCTTCCTATGATAATATTAAATGTGCATATGATGATTTGCTTGATGATTTGTTGCTATTTAGAGATAAAAGCTTGATTTGCTTACAAAATATTTCCTCTATTAAATGTCAAATTGAATCATTGAAAGGTAAATACTCTTTTCTTGATGAGGAAATAACCTTGAAATGTGAAACCTCAACTATGTTTGAAAATTACATTGATCTTGAAAATCAAGTTGAGGAATTGTCTTCTAAAATTGAGAAAAATGAAGAGACTACATGTCTATTATCCATTGATAATAAAGAGAAGACAAATATTTCTAAATGTGAAAAATCAAGCATGTCTTGCAACAAACATGGCTTAGAATGTTATAATAGTATCAAATCATCATCAAAATCAATTACTTGCAATTATTGTGGAAAATTAGGACATATTTCTCATTTGTGCTATTATAGAAGAAATTCTTGTATGAGAAATAATTTGGTATGGGTTCCTAAAGATGATAAAAATGCCAACACTAACCCAAAAGGACCCAAGTTGAAATGGGTACCAAAATGTCTTCCAAGTGCTTCAATTATGCAGAAAATTTTACAAAAGGATGAACAAATTGGTGAAGAAAACAAGGGAAAGTCATCAAATAAAGTGCCTCCAAGGTGTAAAAGAAATTGCCACAATCAAACTAGAATGAAGCACTCAAGAAAAGCTTCTCATGAACATAAACTTCCAAAGTTCAAAATAACAAAAGAGAAGCAATGGACAATGAAAAAGGTCCATGTATTTTCCAAGGCCAAGGTATCAAATATCTTTACCTCTCTTGTACATTCACTTGAAGAATCAACAAAAGTGAGGTATATTTCTTATGGGCCTTAGGTAATTGATAGCATCATGTGCATATGCTCTTTACATTTGAATAATTCACTAAGCACATGATTATGCTCATTAGTATTATTTATGTCCATTATTATTTTGTTGAATTGTATAAGTTCATTATATTGCATATATCATATTTTATGCCTAATCATGCTTTAAATTGTCAATATCACTTGACAATGATAATGTTAATCAAAATACGATAGATATAGGCTATTCAAGTTATTTTCTCAAATTATATATTGTAACATTTATACTTGAGGGAAAATCCTTGAAAACTAATCTCAAAGGATCCAAGACTCTTGGATACCAAAGAAATTTTTCTTGTTTTGTAGGTATCTCATGGCAATCAAGTGGAAACCAAAATTGTGCTAGAATGCAGACGCATTCGAATGATAAGGGATGTCATTTGAATAAATGAAGAAAATTTGGAAACAGAGAGCTCAAAATGTGAAGTCATGACCCAAATAATTCATTCGAATGACAAAATTCCTTTCTCTCAGGTCTAAATTTTTGAAAAAAAAAAACAATCAAATGAATCAGCCTCTTCCATTCAAATTCCAAATTTTTACTCTCAGGTCTGAAACTTTTTGAAAATCAATCGAATGGATCAACCTTCTCCATTCGAATTCAAAAATCCTTTTCCTCAGGTCTGAAACTTTGTGAAAAACAATCGAATGAATTACCCCTTTCCATTCGAATTCTAAAATTTTTACTCTCAGGTTCTAAATTTTCCAGAGTTATTCGAATGTATTGCCCCATTTCATTCGAATGCCAAATTTTTAAAGCCTCTGGTTGCTAATTCTCCAGAGTTATTCGAATGTATACTCATAGTTCAATCGAATGCCAAATTTTTGAAGCCTCTGGCTGCTAACTCTCCATGGTTATTCGAATGAATACCCATCTTTCAATCGAATGCCAAAATTTTTGAAGTATCGGGTTGCCATCCCTCCAGAGTTATTCGAATGTAACCCCCCGGATCATTCGAATGCCAAAAATTTGAGCTCTCGGGTTGCTATTTTTTCAGAGTCATTCGAATGTAACCCCCCAAATCATTCGAATGCCAAAAATTTGAGCTCTTGGGTTGCTATTCTTTCAGAGTTATCGAATGTAATCCCCATGATCATTCGAATGACCAAGGGTCTGAGCTATTAAAAGAAGATTGGGAGCTTAGTGGATTAAATATTCAATACAACCACAAGAAGCACAATTTCGGTGACATCATTTCTAACCCTCTTATCCTTTAATACTATGTTTATTAATCCTTATCCCTTATGTCCATAAACATTGATTATTCCTTGGACAATATGCTTTGAACTTGAATTTGAGTTATAACAGTTTATGATGCATGTGATTCTCTTTGTTTGACGACTTTTAAAAGTCCAAATATCTGTGATTGCATCATTTAATTTTTTGTGGTTATGCATATCCTCTTCCCTTGATCAAAAATGGATATTTATCATGTTTTAAATGTCTAAAGGGAAAGGGTAAAATGAAACGAAATTTGTTGAATTGCTTTATTTCTACCGTGTTAATCTCTGATTATATAATGCATATCATCTTTTGGAAAAAGCATAAATTCAAAGGAAACTATGTGCAACTTTTTCATATAACAAAAGAAAAATTCCTTTTGGAAAAACATGCATACTAAGGGATAATGATCTAGAGCTTGTAATCTTGATTGGCATGTGTGATTCCTTTTAGTAATTATTAATGTATGCCTTATGTGATCATTGATGGAACTAGGTTTATATATATATGTCTTGATAATGATCATAAATCCTTCTTTTACTCTTGAATCTCTATGTGAAATATGTCTAAATCATTTCAGATTCAAGGGATTATGATTCTCTTAGCATGATGGTTGATAATGCATCGAATGATTATATTTGCAAGTGTTTGATATATCAACCTATATTGTGCTTGTTAAAATGGCTTTTGATGCTAACTAATGATTTGGAGAACTTTCATAGTTTCTCTCTACTTTTAAAAGCATGCATCAAGATCTTCACAAGTGAGATTCAAGCCCAAGTGAATCATGGAGGAGTTGAAAGGAGTTAGAATGAACAAGAACTTAAAAGAAATCTCCTCACATACAATGGAATGGAAAATTCAAAGAGGAAAGCTAAAGCTCAAAGGATCACTCAAGAGGAACATCACACCAAATCGACTACAATAAGTATCTCTATCCCTAATCTTACATGGTTATCTATAGTTTGGATAATATGATATTTGAATGCTTAGCATTGTTCCAAAAAATATGCTTATCATGACATATGTTTTCTCAAATCATCATCTTCATGAAAATCATCTTATTTGAATTACATCTTTTAATTATGTCATGAAATATATGGTGGATCTTACTAGATAATATTTCTTTATCCTTATAACATGTGCCCTTATGATCAAAAGGTTGAAATGCTTGGTTTTACATCCATATCATGCTTTGGTACACAACTATTTTTGCTCCAATATGGTTGCACCATTGTGATAACTTGAAATGTGCCTCATATAAATAACAAGTGGTATGATTTAGATTTGAAATGCTATGACATGTTCCCTCATCATTTAGATTTGAAATGTTTGATTCTAAATCCCCATCATGTTCCTTAATTACTTTTGGCACACGTAGTTATACTTGCACCATTATGGTTATATTCATGGGATAATTTGAAATGTGCCTCATGTAAACAACAAGTGATAAATAACAAGTGTGTGTTTAAAGCTAAATTTATACTCCCGTGCCACCACAAGCTCTCACCACTGTGCTTACTCTAATTTCTATTAACAAGTGGTATTAAAATTTCCTGACACGTGTTGTCTTAAGAATAACAAGTGGTTTTGATTGGAATCTCCCACATGCTTTCTCTCAAGGAAAATATATTTCTTATACATATCTTAGGGGAGAATTTCTTGAAAAATTATTTTTGAAAGGGGGAGCTCAAGATGTCATAGTATGTCATATAGCTAAGCTTCTAATTGGTTTATAACTGGTTAATTTCATCATATGCTTCTATGAGATAACCATATAGTATAACATTTTTTTGTTGAATATGCATATTATATGTTTGTGAGTATATTTTGATACCATGCATAAATTGAGGGGGAGACAAAGACTTAAATTAAAATGGAACCTACCATTTCTTGCTCAACATTTTATAACAAGTAACAAGTACAACCAATTGGTAAGTTAAGAGGATCATTTTTCAAAATATCAAACCAAAACACATAGGTGGTTAACATGACCATCAAGTGGCACCCATGGCTTGTAAGTGTTTTGTGTTGCTAGAAAATCCTTTATTGCCCTCTTAAAGAGAATAAGGTACATACTCTTTACTTTCATATCCTCTTGCTTTCTTAGTGTGAAATTCAAAATGTATTGCAAGGTACATACTTTTAAAGCTCAATGATCCATACCCCTTTCATGTCTCAATTATGAATGTCTTCAAGTGGTGGTTATCTATCACATGATTTACATTTTGCTCAAACCATTTGATTCTCAAAGGAGATAAAATCATGAGATGATTTCATTGAAAAACAAAGGGGGAGATGTGTTTTTACTTGTATGCATATATATGGAGATAAGTGCTAAAAAATCAAGGGAAAATCTTTTTAATGACTAAATAGGGGGAGGATATAAATAGTGAGAGATGTGCTTTATATCTTATCTATTATTTCTCTTACATTTTTTTGTGAAAAGTTAGAACACGATAAGATTGATAATATCACTATGGGGGAGAAATAATGTTGAGGGGAGAAAAACAAATAAGGGGAGAAGATTTCTCATCCCCTTTTTGCTTATGACAAATAGGGGGAGAAATAACAAAAGAAAAGGAAATATGTTATGTATGTTATACCTATTTGTCAAGAGACACAAAAATATGTCTATGCTTATGGTTGTTAATCTTAAATGACATATTTATCTTTTGGTGATTTGTCATCATCAAAAAGGGGGAGATTGTGGAACTAGGTTTCCCTAGTTATTCCAATTGTTTAATACAATATGTTTTGATGATGACAAATACAATATGCTCTAATTGTCTATGCTCATTGTATATGCTTATATTTGTAGAACTAGGTTTCCCTAGTTGTTATATATCTTGATGATAACAAAAAGTACACAACAAATAGATAATGACAATTAGAATGCAAAAGGATATTATATGCTAAATAGAATACATTTGATATTGTATGATTGAACTTGATGGTATTCATATAGCTTACACATCATACAATGATATATGAGAAACATCCTTTTGAGAACATATCCAATAATTCTCTATATGTGCTTGATGGATTAACGATTGGATATATTTGTGTCGATATGTGTATATGCATGAATATCAAGTGCTATAGTGTTACAATGCATGCATGCTAGGCAAAGAATATTATTTGATTAATATAATTTGATCTTTGCCTAATTGTATATGTATGATGCATTGATTAATCTATATATGCATATGAAGATATTGGAACACATTGGACTAACTATACTTTCTAGTGAATTATCTTGTGTATAGGAAAGTCCAAGGCATCAAGAACAAGATGGAACAAGAAGGAACATTCATATGATGCCCAAAGTCAAAAGGCGAAGCATGAAATGTCAATTCCATGAAGAACATGGTAATGCCGAAGATAGGATTCATGAAGAATACCAAGTCCAAGCAAACGGTAAAAAGGGAAATAGTTTCTTAGGACTTAAGGTATTCTTGTCAAAGGAAAATTGATATATATCTCTCTCTAAACTCTTAGAATGATGCTCTTAAATGATCTTAATTGATTCCAGGACGTAAAATGAATTAGACAAACTTAGGAATCAAGAAAGATAAGAAAATGGATGAGTGGCGTGCTCAGCAAAGTGACTTGCACAGTAGTTAGTAAAATGATGATATCTTGGGCTATAGAACTCCAATTGAGGTGGTTCAAATTGCTACTTAAAGCTAAGAGAAAGATCTACAAATTTGTAGAGCAAGTCATTTTGTTGAGTCATTCGAATGACTCAAGAATAAGTCATTCGAATGTGCCATTCGAATGACTCAAGAATGGTCATTCGAATGACTCTGTCATCAGAGGCCCAACGGCTATATTACATCAGTCATTCGAATGAATCCTCAAGAGTCATTCGAATGACTCGAGTCCTGAAGCCAGAAACGGCTAGTTTTTCAATGGATAAAATTGATTAAAATAATGGGTAACGGCTATAAACGGCTAGTACACTTAGAAACCCTATAAATACCCATTAAACTCTCATTTCTAGCCAAGCCTTTGATTCCCATCATCCTCATACTTCATTCTATCAATGGATTAATATTTTCCATCATCATAAGAGCAAAAAGAGAGATATTGTCAATATTCCCATAGAGCTTCAATTTGTATTATCTACTCTTGAGAGAGTTTCTTATCAAACACAAAATTTCCATACACTTGTAAAGAGGGTGAGGTATCCCTCTAGTTGCTTAGGGTGTGGTATCCCTAAGGTTTGGTTCTTGAGGCTTCTACACAAAGGTGGGGGATCCTAAGTGTGAGGAGTGCTCTTGGATGTAAAGGTTTGTCAAGCACCTAAGTTAGAAGCTTGATGATAGTGGAGAAATCTTGAGCAAATCGCTTGGGGACTGGACGTAGATCACAAGGGTGGTCGAACCAGGATAAATCACTATTTGCAATCTCTTTAACTCTATCTCTTTATTTATTGCAAACTTATATTATTGTCTTGCACATTTGAGAATTGCATCTATTGATAATTGTTTATAATTAAGTTGCTCTCTTGATCTTATTGTTTTATTACAAACATAATTGAGCATGCTTATGTTACATCTTTAATTATTTTATTCCGCTGTATAGTAACGTTAATTGCATGAAAATGCAATATTTGTTGAAAATGGAATAATTTCTAAAATACCCAATTCACCCCCTTCTTGGGTATTGGTTACCAAGACCAACAGCACCTCTGCCTATATAAGGTTGGAACTCATGTAGAACCAAGACACACTATCAGAACCCCAAACTTCTATCATCATTTACAAGTTCTGATCAATTTTCAAGTTTATTGTCAATCCAAAACACAGAAAGCCCTTGAGCCTTAACTGTTATATCATTTGTGCTTTCTATTCAGGAAAATTTCCAACCCTGAATTTAGGATTGGCAAAGCATTGTATTACTTCTTCATACAACTGTGATTGTTGTTATACACCGTAGTGTTCGGTGTAGGTGTTCTGATATTCATCGTAGTGTTCGGTGAAAGTACTGTGTAACCAATGGAACGGGTTTGTTCTCTTGTAGTTGTCGGTGTAAGTGCCTCGGTGGTGAGGTTGTACACAACACAAGTTTACATAGTGGAAAAAACCCTGAATCAGAACAGGGGACTGGACGTAACCTTCGATGGTTGAAGGTGAACCAGGATAAATTCTCTGGTGTGATCTTTCTTATCCCTACACTCATTTATATTCAGCAATTTACAATTTCCGCTGCTCTTAACATTATTATCTATTCGGTTAATTGCTGGGTCTTGTTCTAAATTTGGGGATTAGGGTTTCACATCTTTCAAAGAACCAAAATCCGAGAAAAACAAGAGAAACCTAATTCACCCCCCTCTTAGGTTGCTATCTGTAGTTACAATGAGTTATCAATTAAATTAAAAGTTACGGTCTATGATTTTATTTTATTTTTCTACTTTCTAAAACCGTTTAAATTTCTATTTTTTTAATTTAAAAAAGCCGAATGATGAATCAGTATCATTACTATATACACTATGATTCTTTAATTGATTATTTGAGGTTTTTCTTTTGTAAAATTATGAGAAATTTTAATCAAATAAATTATTCAAATTATACGTAAGATTATTTTTTGAGGGAAATCGTTGAGGGGTTGGATGCGGAGGCTTATCTAGGTAGCTGCTTTGCTTGTTTTATTTTCTATTAATCTTTTTAGCATTTTGCTATTTGCTGATGGTTTTTGTGCAGGTTCTCGACTCCGCGAAAGTTTCGAGGTGATGGATAGGCTCACCGAGTTGAACAGGTTGGTGACCATCACCACAAACAGGGAGTTGGCGAAGCAAAGGGCCTCCAAGGAGCGAGCGCAGCGGGTTCCATCTCTGGCTCCATCTCCTGTTCTGTTTCCTGTATATTCAGCTATGCGGACTCCTGCGGGGTCTCCATCTGTTCAGTCCGTCCGGGGCGAGTTTGTTGAGCAGTACCCGCGTTCTCCTCCGCACAAGCATATCAAGGGTGCTGCTTCGTAAATGAAGTCTGAAAGGGTCGCAAGCGCACTTGCTCGGGCGTACCCGAAGGACGTGAATTTTCTGCGGATCGCCAAGTGTAGCTATTTGTATGGCGAGGCCCAGCAACAGCTAGAGGGGGTTTCGGCCAGCGAGGCGATTACGCGGACCTTTCGTTTTCTGGGGAAGGCCTCAGGTCTTTTGGCACATGCTTCTGAGAATTTGCCCAACCCTGAGGAAATGGATGCCTGCGCACGGAGGTCACGTGTTCCAAGGATGAAACAAGAGGTTGAAGGCCCAGCTGACGATTTCCGAGGAGAGGTCTAAGGCCTTCGAATCTGCCGCGGAAGAAAATGCGGCACTGGCCGCGGAACGGATGGCGCTGGCTGAAGAAAGGGCCAAGATACTGGCTGAGGTGAGGGCGGAAGCTGCGAAGAATGCAAAGCTGCTGGACGAAGTGAAGCTGGAGGCCGCGAAGGCGAGGAAGGAGTGCGATGACTGTTCCGCGCAGTGTGAGGTGCTGCAGAGGGACTTCGATGACTGCGCGAAGCTATCCCAGGAGGTCGTCGGTGCCACCTTCATGACCGTGATGGGCCAAGTAAGCACATTGCGCCAGACGTGCATTGAAGAGCGATTGTAGCAAATAAGTATTATGATGCTGAGGCCGGGGAGATTAAAGAGATTCCATAAACACGTGTAATTTTCTTTTTTGGCTTTTTGTGTCCTTATATAGGAAATTTTTATTCAAGGGGAATTTTTTTGTACCTTGATGGGACGAGGAATTAATATATTGAACTTTTAATCGTATTTGATGTTGGTTACTTTGTAGTGTTCCTTGCTTGTGGTTTGTTGGGCGAATCAATTCAGCGGTAGTTGTATTTTTGTCTTGGTGAGGACCAGGCTTAACGCGAGTGCGTTCCCTTTACGCGAATTTGTTCCGCGGTATTTTTATTTATGCCCTGGTTACGACCAAGCTTAGCGTGAATTTGTTCCGCGATACTTTTATTTATGCCTTGGTTAAGACCAGGCTTAGCGCGAATTTGTTCCGCGGTACTTTTATTTATTCCTTGGTTACGACCAGGCTTAGCGCGAATTTGTTCCGCGATACTTTTATTTATGCCTTGGTTAAGACCAGGCTTATGGAAAGTTGTAATTCGTGAGATTGTGAATGTTGTAAACGCTGTTTTATTCAATGAAGGCTATGTGGCCTGATGGTACAGAATGTATTAATACTACAAATATTTTTAAAGGTAAAGCTTGTGAAGGTTGGTGGCATTCCATGTCCGTGGTATTTCCCTTCCGTTGAGTGACGATAATTTGTATGCTCCGTGGTTGAGACTTTCCGTTATGATGTATGGGTCTTCCCAATTTGGGTGGAGCTTTCCTTGTCCCGCTGTTCTTGCGACGATATTTACTCGTCTCATTACGGTGTCGCCTGGCTTGAAGTTCCGCGGAATAACCTTTGCATTGTACCTTTGCGCGACTCTTGTCTTAATGGCTTCTTTTTGTATGTGGGCTTCTTCTCTGTATTCTTCGATGAGGTCAATTTCTTCCGCCCTGAGTTGGTTGTTTGTTTCTGTGGATGATATTCGCACACGTGGGCTTCCTTCGCCAATTTCAATCGGGATCATTGCTTCGCTACCGTATGCTAGGCAAAATAGGGAGTGGGACGTGGTTGAGTGTGGGGTCGTGCGGTAAGCCCATAACATGCTTCCCAACTCGTCCGCCCATAGTCCTTTTGCGTCATTGAGCCTCTTCTTCAGTCCTCTCAGAATGACCTTGTTGGCGGCCTCAGCCTACCCATTGGTCTGGGGGTGTTCCACGGAGGAAAATCTCTGTTTTATCTTGAAGCCTGTAGGAATGTTGCGAATTTTCTTTTCGTGAATTGTGTGCCGTTGTTAGAGACTATGGTCTCCGGTATGCCAAATCTTGTGAGAATATTGTTCCATATAAATCTTCGGCATTGAACTGAAGTGATCATAGCTAAGGGCTTTGCTTCGATCCATTTAGTGAAGTAGTCCATGACGACGATGAGGAATTTCCTTTGCCCCGTGGCTGGGGGGAACGGTCCGAGGATGTCGACTCCCCACTTTTGAAATGGCCAAGAGGCCACTATGGTTGTCAGCTCCGTGGGGGTGTGATGTGGAAGTGAGCGTGCTCTTGGCATCTTTTACATTTTTTGACGCACTCCGCGGAGTCTTTTTGGAGAGTGGTCCAATAAAAAACTGCACGGAGTATTTTCAGGGCTAGCGCCTTTCCACCCGTGTGGTGCCAGCATGATCTTTCGTGTACTTCTTCTAGGACGTATGCCGTTCTTTGCGATCCTACTCATTTTAGGAGGGGTTAGGAGATGGATCTCCTGTACAGCTGGTCGCCGACCAAGGTGTATCAGGCGGCTTCTCTGATGGTCTTTTTGTCGATGGATGGTTCTAGCTGTTCTCTGCGGATTATTTTCAGGATTGGTTGTGTCCAACAAATTTGGTTGCTTGTTGCCGCTTTGACTTGGTTCACCCCAGTTGAGACCGACGGGTGATGGAGGGTCTCCTGGATTAACGTTTTGTTGTTGCCGCCGAAGTGGGTGCTAGCTAATTTTGACAGTGTGTCTGCTCGTTCATTGTCTTTCCGCGGAACATGCTTGATATAGTAGTTGTTGAAGGATGACAAAATTCTTGTGACTAAGGATAGATATTGTTGTAGGTTGGGGTCTTTGGCTTGATACTCACCATTTACTTGGGCAACTACAATCTATGTATCACTGCAGACTACTAGGTTCGTTGCGTTGACGTCTTTGGCCAAGTTAAGACCTGCAACCAACGCTTCCTATTCTGCTTGGTTGTTTGAGATTTTGAACTTGAACTTCACCGCCATTTCAAGTCGTAGGTCGCTGGGCGCTTCGAAGAGTATGCCTGCTCCACTTCCGCGGGCACTGGATGCACCGTCGACGTATAGCGTCCATCTATTCAGTTCCGCGGAGTTTCCTTCGCTTGTGAATTCTGCAATTAAGTCTGACATGGCTTGGCCTTTGATGGCCACTCGGGGTTCGTAACGAATGTCGAACTCGAAGAGTTCAATTGGCCAAGTTAGCATCTGTCGTGCTAGGTCCACCTTCTGAGTACTTGTCTTATCAGTTGGTCCATCCTGATGATGACGGTGTGTGCCTGGAAGTATGGTCGAAATTGTCTGGCCGAGTGAAGGAGGGCAGAGGCTAACTTCTCTAGCTTTTGGCAGTTGGTTTCGGCCCCGTGGAGGACCTTGCTGGTGAAGTACACGGGGTGCTGCGTTTGGCCCTTCTCTTTTACTAGTGCGAACGCAATAGTCTCCGTGGATGTGGATAGGTACAAAAAAAGAGTTTCCCCTTTCTCGGGTTTGACCAAGATAGGGGGCTGGGACAGGTAGGATTTGAAGTCGTCGAAGGCCTTCTGGCATTCCTCGGACCAGTCAAACGAGTTCATTTTCTTCATGAGCTTGAAGAATGGGAGGGCTTTCTCCGCGGAGGCGCCATGAACCTGTTGAGTGACGCAATTCGTCCGATTAAGCTTTGGACCTGCTTCTATCGCAAAGGCGTAGTGGGATTTAACCTCAAATCATGGCGGTGCAAGGTGCGGAAGATCGTTTCGAGGTTGAGGGTGACGTCTTCTTCCGCAGATGATTTGATGATCATGTCATCCACGTATACCTCGATTAGGTTTTTTGCTTCATCCACGAATATCTTGTCCGTCATTCTTTGGTATGTCGACCCTGCATTTTTTAAGCCAAAAGGCATTACTTTGTAGAAGTAATTGCCGATGGGTGTAATAAATACAGTCTTCTCCGCGTCAAGATAGTGCATAAGGATTTGGTTATACCCCGTGTAGGCGTCTAGGAAGGAGAGGAACTTGTGGCCGGAGGCAGCGTCGACTAAGAGGTCGATGTTGGGGAGCGGGTACGGGTCCTTCGGACATGCCTTGTTGAGATTGGAGTAATCGACGCACATTCTCCATTTTCCACCCGGTTTTGGTACCATGACTACGTTGGATAGCCATGTCGGGTACTATATCTCTTTGATGAACCTTGCATCTTCCAGAGTCTGCACTTGTCTCTGTACTTTTGTCGCCTTTTCTGTGCTCATTTTTCTTCTCTTTTGCTTTACCGGCTTGGCGCCGGGTAGAACTGCTAACATGTGCGCCATTAGGGTCGGGTGAATGCCGGGCATGTCCGAGGAGGTCCATGCGAAGAGATCCGCGTGTGCGCGGAGGGTTTCTATTATTCTATCCTTTCTCTCCTGCGGTAGGGCTTTATTGATGTAGGTGACCTGATCCAGGTTTGTCCCAATCAGAATGGGTTACAGTTTTTCCTCTGGTTCAGGCCTTTCTCGCTGAGGTTCTGCGGTGAAGATCTCGGTAAGCATCATGTCGAGTCCTTGGGGGTTGGATGTTCTCCGCGGACTGGGATGCCTCTTGTCCCGGCGTGCTTGTATCTACAGGCTGGTATTGTAGCATCTTCTAGCGGTGATCTGGTCACCGCACACCGTCACGACTTCGGTGCCAGTGATTAGGAATTTCATTATTAGGGAGGCAGTTGCGATGACCGCGTTGATGGCATTCAACGTGGGCCGCCCTAAAATGATGTTGTAGGCTGATGGTTTATCTACTACCAGGAATGTGACCTTTTCCGCCCTGGTAGTTGGCTCTCGTCCAATGGTGAGGTAGAGGGAGACGTAGCCGTCGGGTTTGACCGCTTCTCCGGAGAAGCTCACGAGGTCCTCGGGGTAGTGCTCGAGGTCGGAGTTCTTGAGTCCGAGCTGATCGAAGCAGTTTCTGAACAGTATGTCGCCGGAACTTCCTTGGTCAAGCAACACTCTTCAGACTTCCGCGTTTACCAGGGTGACTGAGATGACTATAGGGTCATCGTGGGTGGGTGTTGTATGCGCGAAATCCTCCCGGGTGAACGTGATCTCGGGGAGGTTGCGTGGTCTGCGGGATTTGTTTCCCGTTGCTCGTTCCAATTACAACACTTCCTGGAGATGCCTCTTCCTGGCTGATCTGGAGGAGCCTCCTCCCGCGAATCCTCCTGCGATCGTGTTGATGATCCTGGTCGGCTCTGCTCTTCGCTCTCTGCGGTCATCGGGGTGGTCTTCTCTTCTTTTGTTTTCTCGGGTGTCCCTCGGGTAGGGTCTCCGTTCAGCTTCTCGGTGGTCGTACTTGCGTTTTCTCTTTTGTATCACATATATTTCAAGCCTTCCTCCGCGTACCCAGCTTTCTACCTCATCTCTGAGGTCCACACATTCTTCTGTGGTGTGTCCATATGTGTCGTGGTACGCGCAGTACATGGTTGTATCCGCTCCTGGGTGCGTTATTATGGGTTTTGGTTTAGGGAAATCTTCCCTTTGTTGTAGTTCCCTGTATAGCTGTGTCAAGGACACGTTTAGAGGAGCGTAATTGGTGTAGCGCCCCTCCTTCGGCATCCGCGGGCAGTCCTTCTTGGGTCGGTCTCCGCGGGGTGGCTGAGCGAACTTTCTTCTTGGGTCTGTAGCATTCCGCGGTCCTTCACGGGGTGAGTTGCCTTTGATGGCTTGGATTCCCTCCTCTTGGTAGAGGTATTCCTCCGCGCGTTCTTGTATCTCAATCAGGTTACGCGGAGGTCACTTAGACAAGTTCTTCGCGAAGGGACTGCCTTTTTTGAGGCCGTTAGTGAGCCCCATGAGTACTGTTTGCGGCTGCAGGTCTTCTACTTGGGCACATTCCTCGTAGAAACGATCAAGGTATTGTCGAAGGGATTCTTCGCCTTTTTGGATTACACCCAATAGACTTACCTCTGTCGTGGGCTTTGTTCTTCTCGTGGTGAAGTTGGCGAGGAAACGTTCAGTAATGTCGTCGAAGCACTGGATGCACTTCGACGGTAACGCATTGAACCACATCAGAGCACCCTTCCTGAGGGTTACACGAAAGGATTTGCATTGTATGGCATCGGAGACTCCGTCCAGGACCATCCGATGTCTGAAGGCATCTAGGTGGTGCTGGGGGTCTGAGGTGCCGTCGTACACTTCCATGTCGGTTAGTTGCCGAAACCCTTGGGGGCAATGACATTGAGAATCTCGTCGGTGAAGGGTTGGTTATCCCTTCCTCTGGCTCTCCTGTGGTTGACGCAGATTCTTTCCGTGGTTGGAATTGCTTCCGCGGATCTTTCTCGGTAGACAGATTCTTCTTCTCTGTCATGGATCTCTTGGCTTCGGCCATTATTGCGGTTAAGACCGTCAAAGTGGCATTGTAAGTCGTGGTTTCCGCGCCTTTGTCTCTGGTCGGGTCTCTGGACTCGCGTTGCAGTGTGTACCTGCAAACACTCCAACGCGCAAGTAAGCAACGGTTTAAGGGAGTTTAGTGAGTGATAATTAGATGATCTTTCATACCTGGGGTATGGGTTATTATATAGTTGGGGTGGTTGAGGTTCTTCTGCGTGTCGCGGTGGTGGGAGAATATCTCGTGTCCGCGTGTTGCGGTGGGAGGAGAGGATCTCAGAGCCGTTGAGCCCGAGAAGTTGGGAGGAGAGGATCTTGGAGCTGTTGAGCCTGAAAAGGTGGGAGCAGAGGATCTTGGAACCATTCGAGGGCTCGCGAGTGGCCAAGCGAATTGGGCTGGTCTGCGGACTTTGGGTCCGGATCTTGGAGGTGGCTTAGGATGGGCCTTTATAGCCTAGTCCGTAACAAAAATACTATGGAATAATTTTAGTATTCATGTGATTTGAAGTTATAGTGCGATAATTTGATGATCCATTGGTACTAAAAATTTTTATGGGATTACTTGATGACTCATATGACCTTATATATTGTGAAATTATTTTATGACTCTTGTGACAGAAAATTTTTGTAGGATAATTTGATGACCTATTGGTATTGAAAATTATTGTGAGATTAATTGTTAACCCTTATGACTTTATGGATTTTGAGATTATTTGATGACCCTTGTGACATCGAAAAAATTTTTGAAAAAAATTGTTGACACGTGATTTGAAAATAATCGTTAGATTGTTTTATGACCGATATGATCGTAGAAAATATTATGTGATAATTCTTTTGTTTGTGTGAGTTGAAATTATACTTGAATATTTCAATGATATGTTGGTATTGAAAATTTTTGTTGGATTATTTAATGACCAGTATGACCATAATTGTGGGATTATTTGATGACCCTTGTGACTTTGAAAACATTTGTGAGATAGTTTGATGAGCCATTGGTAGGGAAAATTTATGTGGGATTACTTGATGACCCATATGACCCTATAAATTGTGGAATTATTCGATGGTCCTTGTGACCATGAAAAAATTTGTGGGATAATTTATTAACACATATGATTTGGAAATAATTATCAAATTATTTTGACCCGTATGATCGTGGAAAATATTGTAAAATAATTCTATTATTTGTGTGATTTGAAATTATGGTTGGATAATTAGATGATCCGTTGGTATTGAAAATTTTTGCAGGATTATTTGATGACCCGTATGACCCTATATTATGGGATTATTCAATGATACTTGTGACTTTGAAAATATTTGTGGGATAATTTGATGACCCATTGATATTAGAAATAATTGTGGGATTACTTGATGACATGTATAACCCTATAGATTGTAGGAATATTCAATGACTAATGTGACTTTGAAAAATTGTGGGATAATTTGTTGACATATATGATTTGAAAATTATTGTCAGATTATTTTATGACCTGTATGATCTTGAAAAATATCGTGCAGTAATTCTTTTATTCGTGTGATTTGAAATTATTGTGGGATAATTCGATGACTGATTGATATTGAAATTTTTTTTGGGATTACTTGATGACTCTATGATCCTATATATTGTGAGATTATTCGATAACCCTTGTGACTTTGAACACATTTGTGGGATACTTTGATGTCCCTTTGGTATTGAAAATTATTGTAGGATTATTTAATGATCCATATGGTCCTATAGATTGTGGTATAATTTCATGATGCATATGACCCTAAATATTGTGGGATTATTCAATTATCCTTATGACTTAATAATTTTATGCAATAATTTGATCATCCATTTGTATTGAAAATTTTTTGTGGGATTATTTGACGACTTGTATAACCTTAACTATTGTGGGATTATTCGATAACTTTTAGGACTTTGAAAATTTTTGTGTATTAATTTGATGATGCATATGATTTGGAAATAATTGTGAGATTATTTTATGACCTATAATCTTGAAAATTATTGTGGCATAATTCGAGGACCCGTTGGTACTAGAAATTATTGCGTGATGATCTAGTGACCCTTTTGACTTTAAAATTTTTTGTGCCATTATTTGATTACCTGTTTGATATTGAAAATTATTGTGGGATAATTTGACAACACATGTGATTCTTGAAATTATCAAAGGATAATTTGATGACCCGTTGATACTAGAATTTATCGTGAAATTATTTAACGACTTGTATGACTTTAAAAATTATTATGGGATAATTTGATACACGTATGATTTGGAAATAATTATAAGGCCATTATGGGATAATTCAATGACCTGTGTGGTTCTTGAAATTATTGGGGATTCTTGGATGAGCGGTCGTACTTGAAATTATTTCGGGACTCATGTGACCTTTAAAATTATTGTGAGATTTTAACAACCCGTATTACCGTTAAAATTATTGTGGGATAATTTGATGACCTGTGTGATTCTAGAAATTATCTTGGAATAATTTGATGACTCGTTGGTACTAGAAATTGTTGTGGAATTATTTGATAACTCGTATGACCCCTAGTATGATATTATGGAATTATTTGATGACCCTTAAGACTTTGAAAAGTTTTGTGGGCTAATTTGATGATGCATATGAATTAAAAATAATTTTGAAATAATTTGACGACTTGTATGATTTTTGAAATTATCGTGCGATAATGTGATGACTTGTTGATACTAGAGATTATTGTAAAATTATTTGGTGACCTGTATGGCCTTGACAATTAGTTTGGAATAATTTGATGACCCCGTTTGATTTAGAAATAATTGTAGGATTATTCTATAACTCTACATATTATTATGGGATAATTCGATGACCTGTGTGATTGAAATTATTGTGGGATTCTTGGATAACCCGATCGCACTTAAGATTATTTTGAGATTATTTGATGACCCTTATGACCCAAAAATTATTGTGTGATAATTCAATGACTTGTATGATGTAGAAACAAATGTAGAATTATTTTGTGACTTGTATGATACGTGTGACTCTAGAAGTTATTATAGGATGATTCGATTACTCCTTATGGCTCTAGCAATCATTGCGGGATTTTCAGAGACCCTTACAACAAAAAAAGTTATTGTGGGATTGTTCTACCACTACGAAAATCATTGTTAGATAATATGATAATTTGTATGACCTTGGAAAGTATCATAGTATTATTCCATGACTTGTACAACTTTGAATGTAATTGTTGGGTAGTTTGATGACCAATGTAATCAGTGATTATTGGAATTGTCATGGGATAATTTGAAGACTATTGGTACTCAAAATTATATTCAAATTATTTGATGACTTGTATGGCGCTATGAATTCCTTTGGGATAATTTGATAACTCGTATGTTCTAGAAATAATTTTGAGAATATTGTATGACTAGTATAGCCCTAAATATTATTGCGGGATAACTCGATGATCCATGTGATTCTTGAAATTTTTGTGGGATAGTTACATGACCCATTGGTACTAGAAATTATTTGATGATTTGTATGACTAAAAATTATAGCAAGATAATTCAACGATTTGTATGAGCCTTAAAATTATTGTGATAATCTGATGATTCTTATGACCCAACAAAATATTGTGGGAAGATTCAATCACCTGTATGATCTAAAAATTATTGTGAGATTATTCTATGTCTATGAAAATCATTATTGGATAATTTGACAATCCATGTGACCTTGAAAAGTATCTCATATGACCTTGAAAGTAATTGTTAGATAATTTGATGTCATGTTGGTGTTGAAAATTATTGTGAGATTATTTGATCGTATGACCTTGAAAATTATTGTGAAAAAATACGATGACTTGTGTGATTTTTTATATTATTGTGGGATAATTAGATGATTCGTTGGTACTAAAATCTATTTGATGACCCATATGATTCTTAAAATTACCGTGGAATAACTCAACAACTCATAACATTCAAAATTACTGTGGATAATGTGATGATTTGTGTGGCTTTAAAAATTATTGTAGAATAATTCAATGATTCGTGTTGTTATGAAATATTATTGATAACAATAACTCCATGATCGGTATTGTTACAAAGTTACTTATAGGTTAAATATTTATTATAACAGTTATAGTTTTGATAATTGGCAATATGCTTATAAATAAGATAGTGTCCTTTCTTGTAAAGTTACATAGAACACTCTCAACATGTTCACTAATACAATTCCTTGTTATCATTGCTTCGGTATATAGCTTGAACATGAAATCATAACTGATAACTGATAGCCTAACATGACTTAATTCATAAATATCATACACATGTAACATGTCATACTTAATGAAATAAAACATATGGTCTCATGTAGTTCAAAAATAGTTTCATAACTTTTTAAAAAATAGTTTCATAAATATCCACTTTCATAAATAAATTATTTTTCTAAATATATCATTATTTTCATAAATAAGGAAATTCCTAAAATGCATAACTAATTTCATAAATAATAAAATAAGTTCTGCCTCCTAGGATTTCATAAAACATGCATAAAATAAATAATTCTAAAAATAATTACATAGTCAGAAAATAGACCGTGAAAAAAGTCACTCACCTGAAAATGGCTGACTGCTAAGGAGCATTAACGTCGGGAGCTCCTAACACCTTACATAGAGACACTGCTTCCCCACAGATAGAAAACGAGAAAGAGAAAGGAATAAAAAGAACTAGAGTGAATGGTCTCACAAAAGTGGAACCTTTCAAGCTTTAGAGTGAATGAACAAGTCTAAACACTCACAGATCGCTTCTATATATAGGAAGAGCTGGAGACTCCCCACTGGTGTTGCATCCAATGTGGGACTTGTGTTTCGCATCGCTACAGTGCTCCATGGGCACTATTTCTCGTCGTGCCGCTACAGTGCACACAAGTTTCTTTCTTTTTTTTTAGCCTAGAGACTATGGATTATCGCTGACGTGACAATTTCATGGAATATCGTGACTCAAAGTTTTTGACATTTCTTGATGAACAGGGAACTCTATTCAAGTTTTCTTGTCCTAGTACCTCTCAACAAAATGGTCATGCAAAGAGAAAGCATTGTCACATTCTTGACTCTGTTCGTGTCATGTTTATCTCTTCCTCTTGTCCTCGGGGTGTTTGGGATGGAGCTGCCCTCACTGTTGTCTATGTCATCAATCGACTACGATCCTCTATCATTAGTAATGTCTCTTATTTTGTTGAACCTCGTGTGTAACTCTAGATAGCAACCTAAGAGGGGGTGAATTAGGTTTCTCTTGTTTTTGACGGATTTTGGTTCTTTGAAAGATGGTGAATATTATGAAACCCTAATTCCCAAATTATGAACAAGACCCAGCAATAACAGAATAGATGTTAATGTTAAGGCAGCGGAAATTGTAAATTGCTGAATGTAAAGAGTGTAGGGATAAGAAAAATCACACCAGAGAATTTATCCTGGTTCACCTTCAACCACCGAAGGCTACGTCCAGTCCCCTGTTCTGATTCAGGGATTTTTCCACTATGTAAACTTGTGTTGTGTACAACCTCACAACCGAGGCACTTACACCGACAACTTCAAGAGAACAACCCGCTCCCCTGGTTATACAGTACCTTCACCGAACACTACGGTGAATATCAGAACAACCACACCGAACACTACGGTGATTAACAACAATTACAGTTGTATGAAGAAGTAATACAATGGCTTTGCCAATCCTAAAACTCAGGGTTGGATAATCCTGAATAGAAATCACTTCAGATATAACAGTTAAGGCTCAAAGGGCTTTCTTAAGATTTGGATTGAAACACCATTGAAAATTGATCAGAACTTTGTGAATATGAAAGTAATAATTGAGTTCTGGAGTGGTGTTTTGGTTCTGCATGAGTTCCAACCTTATATAGGCAGAGGTTCCTGTTCATGAACCATTGCCAATGCATACAAATGCAAAACAACGCATTGTTTCATGAAAAAACATACCCATTCGAACATGTAATCGATTAACCAAGTGTGGTAATCGATGACACACATGGTAACTGCCAATTTTCAAATTCTGTGGGATGGTAATCGATTACCATAAGTATGTAATCGATTACACACACAACAAATGCCAATTTTGAAAGTTTCTGAGGTGGTAATCGATTACCATAAGTGTGTAATCGATTACACACATGAAAACCACTTATTTTCACAATTCTCGAGTTGGTAATCAATTACAGCAAGTTGGTAATCGATTACTCATGCAGAAAATGTTATATTTTCAAAGTTTTGATGCTGGTAATCGATTACTGAAACCCTGTAATCGATTACTAAACTACTGGTAATCAATTACTGAAATCCAGTAATCTATTACTGACACAACAAAGTGTTTTCCGAGTGTTGCAAACCCTAGAGAAGTGTTGCTAAATGATTTTAGGATTTTAGCAAAAGTGTTAGACTTGTTAGAATGAAAAACTTATGAGCCATTAACCATGATATCAATAACAAGTGCTAACTATTAAACTCTAGGGTAAAAACACTTGAACCTTCAATATGATGATCGGTTGATCGTTGCAATTCATCAGTTGTGTCTTTGTCTTTTTCTTGTTTTTTGTTGATGCGAGTTGTCTTCATCAAAACCAAGCCATCAATGGTCAGAGAAAGAATCTTCTTCACATTCGTGCTCGCCTTTGTTGCTTTCTAAGCTATGGGATAGAGCAAAAAGGTTATCATTGTTGGGATCCTATCTCTCAGCATATCCGTATCTCATGACACATCATCTTTTGGAAACACCATATGTTTTCATCTTTGTTCACCTGCAAGTCCACTCCTCCAACCTCAAGTCCTCTCTTCACTTATTTCTCCATTGATCTTTTTCCTAGTGACTCTGATGCAGTTTCTTCTTGTAAGCTCTCACTCTCTTCTAATGGTACAATAGTTCCCACTAAACAATTTTTGAACATGGATCCACCATCAGTTAACCCTTTACCTTCTGAGCGTCCAACAAGGATAAGAAATTCACCTTCTTATCTATGTGATTATCATTGTTTTTCTACCATGCTTCACTTACATGAATCTCAATCATATAAAGAAGCCTCCACAGACCCCCATTGACAACTTGCTTTGAAAGAAAGTTACAAGTACTAGAGAAGATTCATACTTGGGACTTGGTTAACCTCCTTCTGATAAGACACTTGTGGGATGCAAGTGGGTGTACAAAATCAAGACTCACTCTGATGACTCTGTTGAACAATACAAAGCTTGCTTAGTTGTTAAGGGTTTTACTCAAGAATATGGGATTGATTATGAGTAGATCTTTGCTCTTGTTGCTCGCATCACCGCAGACTTTACTTACTATCGCGGAAACTCAAAGATGGACTCTTAATAAAATGGATGTGAAGAATGTCTTTCTCAATGGTGACTTAGTGGAGAAAGTTTAATGCGATCTCCCATGGGTTACACTTGTCCACCAAACAAGGTGTGTCTTCTATGTAAAGCTTGGCACGGCCTAAAGCAGGCCCCCCAAGCATGATTTTTCAAGTTCAACTCTACTGTCAGTTAACTTGGGTTCTCATATAGTTCGCATGACTCTACTCTCTTCATCTGCCGGATTGATCAAGATTCTGTGTTACTACTACTCTATGTTGATGATACAATCATTACTGGCAATGACATCTAAGGTACTACCGATCTTAAAAAGTCCTTGAACCACCATTTTAAGATGAAGGATCTTGGCCCTCTCAATTATTTCATGGGTCTTAAAGTTCTTTCCTCCACTGAGGGCATTTGTTTATCCCTAGCAAGTATACCTCTGATCTTTTTTCTTGAGCTGGACTTATAGATAGCCGCAGAGAATCCATCTCTCTTGAGACTAATGTTCGTTTTACACTTACGGATGGTACCGTACTTGATAATCATACTCTTTATAGACAATTGGTTAGGAGCTTAATCTACTTGATGGTACCTCGCCTTGATATTTCCTATGTTGTGCACCTGGTCAGTCAATTTATGAGTACTCCTTGATTTATTCACTATGTTGTTGTCCTTCGCATTCTTCATTATGTCAAGGGAACACTATTTCATGGGTTTCACTTTTCTGCCTATTCTCCCTTGATCCTCAAAGGCTATTCTAATGCTAATTGGGGAGGCTATCCCATCGATGGGGAGGCTATCCCATCGATCGTCGCTCTATGACTGGTTATTGTATCTTCCAGGGGACTTTCTTCTTTCATGGCTCAGCAAGAAACAGACTTTGACAGCTCGTTCTAGTACCGAAGCCGAGTATTGGGTTCTTGCTGACACCACATCCGAACTCCTTTGGATACATTGGCTTCTTGACAATTTGGGCATCTCTTAATCCTCCCCTATTGATCTCTATTGTGATAACCGTTGTGCTATTCAGATTGTTCATAATGATGTATTCCATGAGTGCACCAAATACATTGAGATTGATTGCCATTTTATCCGTCATCACATTTTGTGTGATGCTCTTCAACTCATCTCCATGTGAACTACCTGTTGACCTGTGTTATAAAACCTGGGTCGAGACTTGACCTAACCACCTCATTGGGTCACTGGTTCAACCAGTGGGTCACTAGGTCACTTGCTAACCTGGATATAAATGAAATAATAATAATAATAAATATATAACCAAAAAAATAAAAAAAAAACCACATAAATAATATGCATTTATTTAAACATTCATCGTAACATAAAATGA
Source organism: Nissolia schottii (assembly GCA_003254905.1). Lineage (NCBI taxonomy): Eukaryota > Viridiplantae > Streptophyta > Magnoliopsida > Fabales > Fabaceae > Nissolia > Nissolia schottii. Next base: position 723,818 of record QANU01086265.1, on the reverse strand, counting down.
CTTTAAAATACATAAAAACATTCAAACTTCAAATCTCATACACATAAACACTTTCGTTGGTTGCATCATGATCATATCAGACTGAACCTAAGACAGACTGTATGAGTAACAGTGTAATAGATGACGAAATGAAACGAGGTTGAAAAATGCTTTTATGATCATGAGATGGATAGGAGGGGGACAAGCAGAACCACTATCATAATATTATACTAAGACATGGTTTGACTCAACAATTTTGCCATTAAACTCAGGATTAAGCACTAGTAAATTTCATTTAGTCCAATGGCTAATAAAACTTAGTATTGAATTGATCGGTTATGGATATGCCAGAAACAAAATAATCATAAAATTTTGATTAGTATCTAAATCGAAATCAATTCCTACAAATGAAGTAACTGAAATTCGTAACTAAATTGGTGCCCTGGGATCTCAATTTGTAACAGAATCAACAAATTCAATTAAGAAAGCAATATCATTTTTTTCCTTTACTAAATCACATGGTTTTGATTTAAAAAGAAAAGGAAAAAAAAAAAGCAAGCATGACCCAACCGGGCCGAGTCACCGGGTTTTATGAAATTCGTCTAGGTCAGACTGAGTTAAGTGTTGAAAGCTTATTTCTGTTCTTTCTCGTGTGTGTGTGTGTGTGTGTATCCTTACTTTACTACTTTCAGATCCTCAAGGGATCCAATTGCAATATAGTGCGGGTATAGTCATATCCACAGGGAGTTGTGATAGTAAAAGTCGTTCTTAAGTTTGATTAATTAAACAAGATAAATGGTTGGTTGATTTGTAATTTGGGAATAAGCATATAAGATAAAATGAACAATAAAATGTAAATGAGTGAAAAACAGATACAAGAGTTTTGTTAGGATTTGAATTCTATTATGGTTTTCATATATCTGATAACTCAATTCATATAAACTATTAAATTCTTGATTTCCTTGCCATCAGTTCTTATCTCAATCATCTTTCTCGAGTATAACAAGATGATGTGATTCCCGATATTAGTTGTCGCTCTCGTAGACGATTAATAAAGTGAATCGTAGTCGCTTCAGATGTTAAAATGACCAATACGCTGAACTCTTTCTCAAGTAGTTTAACAAATATTGGATGAATTAATCTAGATCCAATTGAATAATGTCATTCTCGCATACAAAACTGAATCTTAAATCATGTTGTAGTTGATCACACCAAAACAAGCATAAAGTTCAAGATTAAATCATGCAAAATCATAGAATTCAATAGCTTATACATAATAGAGTCAAAATAAATACATTTGAACCATAGTATTCATCAAATCCCAACAAAGAAGAAAATTAATTAGCTATCCATAGTCATGGACAGCTTATAAGCTTATAGAAGAATCAAGGAGGCAGGGAGATCGGTGGTCAATGATGTTGTGTTTCCACTCCACCGTGAACAAGAATCTCCGGAATCTCTTCCCTCTGCTTCCTTGGACAGCTTCTCTAGCCCCTAAACACTTCTCTCTACCCTCTACTCGAATATATAGTGTATGTCTAAGCTAGGATAAGAGAATGGAATGAAAATGCAAAGCTTGGAAGCATGGCTATTTATAAGCCTCGGATTGCCCGCTTAGCGGGCTGGTGAAGCCGCTGAGCGGTGGTAGGTGGCGTCGGTTGGCAGCTGAGTCTTCAAAGGCAGCCAGTTTCTGAAAGGTTAGTTGGGACAGCTCAGCGGTCCTCTCAATGGGAATCTTGACTTGACATTAACTACAAAGTTGTAGATCTATTTCTTAGCTTTAATTAGCAATTTGAACCACCTCAATCCGATATCTGTAGCTCAAGTTATCGCGATTTTACTAGCTGCTGCGCTGAGCGGACTTCCATACTTTTCTTTCTTTGTCATCCATTTACTCTATGCTTTTTACTTATATGAGATTTTGACACGAATTGTATCAACTTATACATATATGCATTCATTCATCAAAACTTAATAAAATCATATAAAGTTAGGGAAATTGGTTTATAATTTCATCTAAAATAATCCATATAAGTGTCATTTAAACCCATAGAAATATCAAAATATGACACTTATCATTAAGCTGGGTTTGAAACGTAGCCGATCTAATGAGATAATCGACCTGGTTCCATGGTCGGGTCATCGGGTTTCGGGTCGACCCAGCCAAGCCAAGTTAGGTTTTAGGGCGTAGGGTCGAGTCCATTGTAATTTATTTTGATTGGTTCTTATCTTAATTTCTTAAAATAGTTGTCATTTGTAACAAGCTTATAAATAGACATAACTTTCCTTGTAAACATATACTTGAGAAATACAATACATACCAATATTATTTGGATAAATTTTCCTATTCCATTCTCAACACTTAAAATTGTAAGTTACAAGTCAAATTAGTCCCTCAATTCATTATCATTATTGTATTATCATGTTTTCACTAATTTTTCGCATTAGATGAGAATGCGATAACAACAAAGACTATGTGACAACACTAAGGCTAAAAATATGGTTGTGATAACGCTTGAAGCTACAAATCTTAGTTATTATTACAGTTTCATTTATCATCACAACTGCTATTACAACCTCATTTGCAGTTTCAAGTGATGCTACAACTCATGTACAATCTTAATTATTGTTATTATTCCTTTTAATGAAATAAATCAGTCAAAATGTAACAGTACAGTAAGATAATGAACTAAGAGGCTAATTTAACCTGCAACTTACAATTTCATGTATTAAAATTTTGAATTTTAAATTTCAAAGATAAAAAAAACCTCAACCTTACACTTTTAATGACCAAAATGAGCATTATTCCATATCTATGTTATACTTTTTTTTTTCGCTTTAATGAATGGTTTGTGACAATTTATTACAGGACCCGAAAAAGGGAAAAAAGTAGTATAATTGAAAACAACAAATAATCAAAGGAAACTCTAGCCCGTTGAAACAAATTGGTAAAATATAGGTACAACGTCGTTAAAACCTGTTGAAAAAAAATTGGTGAGAGAAATTTTTTTTCTTTTTTTTGGGGGATCAAGTGATATTTAACTCTTTATTAAATATAGGGTTAATTATGTTTTTGGTCCCTGTAAAATTTGACAGTTTGGTTTTAGTCCCTGCATAAAAGTTTAGTCCCTGCAAAATTGTAAAATTAGGTTTTAGTCCCTGGGGTGGGGTGAGGGTTGACTGGGCTGACATGGCGCTGACGCGGTGCGCCACGTGGCATAACCCAAAACTCAACCCAGACCCACGACCCGACCCAAATTATGACCCGACCCTTTAAAAAAAAAAAGAAAAAAAAAGAGAGAAACTCTTCTCGTACCCCCAATCCCAGCCCCAGCCCCCAGATTTACCCCTCCGTGTCTCCTAACCCCACCTATCCCCACCTCCCACCCATCCCTCTCCTAACCCATTGTTACCCCTCCGCCGACGCGCCCCATCCCCCGCCTCTCCTCTCCGCAGCCCGACAGATAGCCCGCCACCTTCGTCGAGCCCGAGCGGACCTGTGCCACCCACACCGAGGCAGGTCGAGCCCGAGCGCACCTGTGCTACCCACGCCGTGACCCACCCCCACCACCGATGCCGTTACCCACCCAGTCGGAGTTGCGCGACGCCTTCCGCCCCAACGATTTTGACCGAGTCGAACAGGCCCTGTTTGCGAGGGAGTCGAGGCTCAACGCGGAGATTGAAGAGAAGAAGAGAGAATTCAGGTGCCTCCAAGCGGAAATAGAGGTCCAGAGGTTGGGGAGGATCAATACTGAGTTGCAGCTTGAGAAGTTCAAGGAAATGCCCATTAAACAAGAGAAATGTGAATTGGAGGGTGAAAAGTGCGGTCATTGTTTGGAGCTGAAAAGAAAATGGAAAGATGAGAAGGATGCTGCTGATGAGCTTAGGATAAGGATCAGTGAATTGGAGCGTGAAAAGATGGGGCTTTTGGAAGGTAGGAGGTGGGAGGTGGAGGGGTTAGGAGACACAGTGGGGTAAATCCAGGGGCTGGGGCTGGGGGTACGAGAAGAGTTTCTCTCTCTCTCTCTCTTTTTTTTTTTAAACGGGTCGGGTCATAATTTGGGTTAAATTTTAGGTTATGCCACGTGGCACACCGCGTCAGCGCCACGTCAGCTCAGTCAACCATCACCCCACCCCAGGGACTAAAACCTAATTTTATAATTTTACAGAGACTAAAACTTTTATGCAAGGACTAAAATTAAACTTTCAAATTTTATAGGGACCAAAAACATAATTAACCCTTAAATATATCATGAGAATCCATAGTTACATGGCATAACGTAGTAGGGAGCAGAAACATGGAGAAAAGACACGAGTGGCCTGAAAATCTAATTTTGTTTGATGAAAGAAACAAACTTGTGCAACAACTCCACGGCCTTCTCTCCTTCGGGTTTGAAAAGGTGAAAGCAATGGTCCAACCCCCAATTCACGACCAGCTCAGCGCTCCCTCCCCACGCGCCATTCTTCAGCGCGTCCACGTAGTTCCTCCCTGCATCGAACAAATGGTCCTTCTCAGCTGCAAACACCAACACTCTCTCGCACCCGAGATTCCCGAGATCCTCTGCGGCCGGTCTCATCCTACGATCCTGCAACCCTTCGTTTTCGGGACACATGTACATCCACATGTGATCGTCCTCGGTGCCCGTGAAATACGGGTGGACCAGAATCGCCCCGACGACTTTAGCGCCCGGTAACCCCATTTTCCCTACCCGACTCACCACCGTGTGGGTAATGTTGCCGCCTGCGCTGTCTCCGCCGACGAAGATTTTCTGTAGATCGGCGTGGTCGGTGAGCCAGGGCTCGGGCCCGTTCCCGCCGGCGTGCAACGCGATCCATTGGAGCGCGGCCCAGGAGTCCTCGTAGCAGGCGGGTATGGGCCGGGTCGGGAACAGCCCGTATTCGACGGAGACTGCTACGGCGTTGGCTTTGGCGGCGATGGCGGCGACGAGGTTGTGGTATACGGAGGAGAAGGCGGAGTCCATGCAGAACCCGCCGCCGTGGATGTAGAGGAGGACGGGGAGTTTTTTATTCGGGTCGGGCATTGGGGGAAGGAAGATCCGAGCAGAGACGGGCGGGTCGGTGGAGATGACGGCGTCTTTGGAGCGGAGGCCGGTGGCGGGGTCGTCTGAGGGAGGAATGGTTTCGATGTGGGGACGGTGGAGCTGAACTGTGCCGTCTTTGTAGACGCGGAAGAAGCGGAACTGATGGGTTATTTCTTTGTCTGGTGCGGTGGCGGTGGCCATCGTTGTTGGTGACTGGAAGTCGGAGAAGGAGTGTGAGAGAATGGGTTAAGGGGTTGTTTAAGGATGAAGGGTATTTTCTATTTTGGGTTTTTTGGGTTGGGAGGATAGGAAGGATTTACATTATTTATACTAGCGTAATACCCCGTGTGATAACTAATTTATGAGTCATGCTACACGTACACTAAAAAATATATATCATACATACACTTTATATTTATATAGATAAAGTTTGTGTTTTAATGTATGTAATATTTGTTCACTTAATTAAGTATAACTGAGAATATCATTTATAAGTTTGTAATGTTTGTATACTCATAAGAATAAAGTTTATATAGTATTAATGGTATATATATGAGTGTATAAAATTGGATGTACGTGTAACATTTTTGCTAATTTAGATACAAACTAATCTAATCTTATATTCATGGAAAGGCCCAATTTTTCTACCATTCTCCTTTCTTTTTGTCAGCTGAAAGTCGATAATTGAATTTCGGGAGAACATAAAATTGGCTACTTATTTGAATTCTTAATCGACTATTATCCCATTCAAACTGCTGCTATTAATTAACTCAAGTTTAGTTTGGTTTGATTTATTTTAATTAATTTATGAGGTGTTATTTGTACATCTCATCACTTATTCATAGAATTTGTTATTATTATTATTATTATTATTATTATTTTTGATGAAAGCTCTGATTTTATTATTATTATTATTATTATTATTATTATTATTAATATTAAGACCTTTTTTTTAGGGGTTTTAACATTCATTCATATATATATATATATATATATATATAAAAGTAGAAAGAAAAAAAAAATCTGTGAATTTCTAATTGAGAGAGACATAAAAAGATGTAGAAGCTTCAATCCAATTGAGGAAGATGTAGAAGAAGAAAGAATATGTTTCAACTATTTTTTTTTTTTCAATTAAGAGAAAGAGCGAGATGAGGGTTGTGTAAATCGATCGAGAGAGAAAGGAAAAATGGGGGTTATGAATTTAGAGAGGGGGGATGAAAAGCGGAGTCAAAGAATTAATATAGAGAAGGAAATAAATTTAATTGTTTTCAATTTCAATATTTTTAACTAATTTTGACTATTTGACTAAAACATTAATGGAGATTCTATTTCATCTGACTTAATCTCATTTGTTAATATTTTAGAAGTTAATATGATCTGCTCATACAATTTTAGAGGGAAAAGAATGCTTATTAGAGTGTCACATTAGCATGGTTTTGGTTCTCATTCCATGCCTATTAGAATATTAAAATGATTTCTTGGCTGAAGAAAAGATGACACTTATTCAGGATAAAATGGACAAGAATTCTGAAGGTAAGAGGCAACAATAAAGTATAAAGTCAAAGGAAGTCCTCTAAAGAAATCTTTTTGTTATTTTTCAAAGATAGAATCCTTGAGGATGATTAAAAAATACATGTGAGAAAGAAAAAAAAAAACTGCAAATTTCTAATTGAAAGAGACAGAGAAAGATGTAAAAGAGTAAAGAATATGATGTAGCTAATTTTTTTTCTATTGAGAGAAAGTGTAAGGGTGTGAAAACCGAACGGGAGAGAAAGGAGGTTATGAATTCAAAGAGAAAGGGGGCTGGAAAAAAGGGAGTCAAAGAAACTACATAGGGAGGAAATACATTTAATTGTTTTTAGTTCTAATCTTTTTAATTGAATTTGACTATTTGACTAAAACATTAATGGAGATTCTATTTTATTTGACTTAATATCATTCGTTAACTTTTTTGAAAGTTAATCTAATCCGTTCATACAATTTTAGAGGAAAAAGAATGCTTATTAGAGTGTCACATCAGCATGGTTTTTTCTTTCATTCCACGCCTATTAGAATATTAATATGATTGCAACGCTGAAGAAAAGATAACACTTATTCAAGATAAAAATGGAGAAGATTTCTAAAGGTATAGGAGACAACTTTAAAGTATAAAGTCACAGGAAGTGCTCCAAAGAAACTTTTTTGGTTGTTTTCTAATGATAGAATCCTTGACGATGATTAAAAAAAAGGATAAGAAGGAAGAAAAAAACCTACGAATTTCCAATTCATAGAGACATGGAAAGATGTAGAAGTTTCACTCTAATTGAGGAAGATGTAGAAGAAAAAATAATATGATCCGGCTATTTTTTCCAATTGAGTGAAAGAGGGGGAGGAGAGTTATGAAAACTGAATGAGAGAGAAAGGGAGAGTGCGATATCAGATAGAGTGGGGGCTAGAAGCGGGGAGTCAAAGAAACTGTATGGGGAAGAAAATAAATTTTATTATTTTCAATTCCGATTCTTTTAATTGAATTTGGCTATTTGACTAAAACATTGATGGATATTCTATTTCATCTAACTTAATCTTATCCATTAATTTTTTAGAAATTAATCTCATCCGTTCATACAGTTTTAGAGGGAAAAGAATGCTTATTAAAGTGCCACATCAGCATGGTTTTGGCTCTCATTCCATGCCTATTGGAATATTAATATGATTACAAGGTTGAATAAAAGATGACACTTATTCAAGATAAAAATGGAGAAGAAATTTGAATGTATAAGAGACAACAATAAAGTATAAAGTCACAGGAAGTGCTCCAAAGAAACTTTTTTTCTTATTTTCTAATGATAGAATCCTTGAGGATGATTCAAAACAAAAAGAAATATAAGGAGGAAGAAAAAAAGGCTGCGAATTTTCAATTAAGATAGACATGAAAAGATGTAGAAGCTTCACTCCAATTTAGGAAGATGTAAAAGCAGAAAGAATATGATTTGGCTATTATTTTTCCAATTGAGTGAAAAAGGGGTAGAAGGGTTGTGAAAACTGAATGAGAGTAAAAGGAGAAGGGGATACGATTTCAGAGAGTAAGGGCTGGAAGAGGGGAGTCAAAGAAACTGTATGGGGAAGAAAATAAATTTTATTATTTTCAATTCCGATTCTTTTAATTGAATTTGGCTATTTGACTAAAACATTGATGGATATTCTATTTCATCTAACTTAATCTTATCCATTAATTTTTTAGAAATTAATCTCATCCGTTCATACAGTTTTAGAGGGAAAAGAATGCTTATTAGAGTGCCTCATCAGCATGCTTTTGACTCTCATTCCATGCTTATTAGAATATTAATATGATATGAAGAAAAGAGGATACTTATTCAAACTAAAAATATATGGAGAAGAATTTTGAAGGTATAGGAGACAACAGTAAAGTATAAAGTCATAGGAAATGCTCCAAAGAAACCTTTTTTTTGTTGTTTTCTAATGATAGAATCCTTGGGGATGATTCAAAAATATATATATGAGAAAGAAAAAAAAAACCTACGAATTTCTAATTGAGAAAGACAGGGAAAGATGTAGAAGCTTCACTCCAATTAAGGAAGATGTAGAAGAAAAAAAGAATTTGATCCAGCTATTTTTTTTTCCAATTGAGTGAAAGAGGGGGGAGGGTTGTGAAAACCAAATGAGAGGGAAAGGGAGAGAGCGTTACGATATCAAAGAGGGTGGGGTTAGAAGCAAGGAGTCAAAGAAACTATATGGGGAAGAAAATAAATTTTATTGTTTTCAATTCCAATCTTTTCAATTGAATTTGACTATTTGACTAAACAATGAATGGAGATTCTATATCATCTGACTTAATCTCATCCTTTAACTTTTTTAGACGTTAATTTGATCTATTCATACAGTTTTAGAGAAATAAGAATGCTTATTAGAGTGTCACATCATTATGGTTTTGGCTCTCATTCCATGCCTGTTATAATATTAGTATGATATGATTGCAAGGCTGAAGAAAAGAGGGTACTTATTCAAACTAAAAATGGAGAAGAATTCTGAAGGTATATATAAGAGACGACAATAAAGTATAAATTCACAGGAAGTGCTCTAAAGAAACAATTTTGGTTGTTTTCTAATGTTAGAATCCTTGAGGATGATTCAAAAAAAAAAATATATATATATATATATATATATATAAAAGGAGGGAAAAAAATGCCTGCAAATTTCCAATTGAGAGAGGCAGGGAAAGATGTAGACTTTTCACTCCAATTGAGGAAGATGTAGAAGAAGAAAGAATATGATCCTGCTACTTTTTTTTCAATTGCGAGACAGAGGGGAATGAAGGTTGTGAAAACCAAATAAGAAAGAAAGGGAGAAGGGGTTACAATTTCAGAGAGAGGACCTGGAAGAGGGGGGTCAAAGAAACTATAGGGGTGGGAAATAAATTTAATTGTTTTCAATTTCAATTCTTTTAATTGAATTTGACTATTTGGCTAAAAATTAATGGAGATTATTTTTATCTGACTTAATCTAATCCGTTAATTTTTTAGAAGTTAATCTGATCTGTTTATACAATTTTAAAGAGAAAAAGAATGCTTATTAGAGTGTCACATCAACATGGTTTTAACTCTTATTCCATGTCTATTAGAATATTAATATGTATGATAAATATAGAAAAAAATTAAAAAGAAAGAGTAAGGGCAGTGGATTGTCTTTTTATTTTTATGCTGTGATTGACTATTCTTTAAAACAAGCAAAATAGAGTTCACTAATTGACTAATAGACATACGGCAGTGCTACATGTACACCCTTAAAACATACACCATACATACACCCGTATCATAATACGGTGGACCGCTCAAATAACTGCTCTGTCCACTTTCTCTCCTACTCTCAACCACATGTGTGTGAACTCACGCACATCACAAAACCTTCCCGCTTCCCCTTCCTTCTGTTTTCTCTCTTCTCTCTCGTCACTCTCATCTCTCATCACTATCATCCTTCGTTCTTTCTTCACTCTCGTCATTGTCATCTCTCATCTCCATCTTCACTCTCGTACCTATATAAAAGATTGTGCATTCAAATCACATATATCAGATTCTGCACTAAAATCTGATATGTTTGAATAAAATCACAGTGTTGTAACAAGTGCTTAATGTTTGTGCATAAGGTCATATAATGTTTGTGCACTAAAAATCTAATATCATAATCTACAAAAATACTTAACTATGCATTAAGTAATATGCACATATGTAAAGTTTATGCATTAGAATGTATAAAATTATGTGTACACATGTATGTGAACTAATTTTTATAAACTTTGTCCACTAAAAATGTATAAAGACTGTGGACTTATTTATGTTTAAATAAAATCACAGTGCTGTAAACAAGTGCTTAATGTTTGTGCACAAGGTCATATAATGTTTGTGCACTAAAAATAGGATATCATGATCTATAAAAATACTTAACTATACATTAAGTAATATGCATAGATGTAAAATTTATGCATTAGAATGATAAAAGTATGTGTACACATGTATGTGAACTAATTTTTATAAACTTTATCCACTAAAATTGTATAAAGATTGTGGACTTATTTATGTTTGAATAAAATCACAGTGCTGTAAACAAGTGCTTAATGTTTGTGCATAAAGTCATATAATGTTTGTGCACATCGTCATATAATGTTTGTGCACTAAAAATCGGATATCATAATCTACAAAAATACTTAACTATGCATTAAGTAATATGCACATATATAAAGTTTATGCATTAGAATGTATAAAAGTGTGTGTACACATGTATGTGAACTAATTTTTATAAACTTTGTCCACTAAAAATGTATAAAGACTGTAAACTTATTTATGTTTGAATAAAATCACAGTGCTGTAAACAAGTGCTTAATGTTTGTGCATAAGGTCATATAATGTTTGTGCACTAAAAATCTGATATTATATTCTGCAATATTACTTTGTGCATTCCATTCAGGTTTCATATTCTGTAACATAGACCCTTACCACCATTGTTAAAGATAGATCTCATCTATTTTAAAAGAAAACCAACATTTTATCATCTTAATTTCATTTTAATCAAATTTGATATGATAAGAGGATGAGGATGAGAAGGATGATGATGATGAGAGGATGAGAGGATGAAAGAATGACGAGGATGACGATGATGAACATAACAGAACAAGGATGAGAGGTTGAAGATGATACGTGAAAATGATGACGAGAACGGGGTTCAGGATTAGGCGCGCGTTGTGTATAATTATACGTTTTACGTATAATCATCATTAATTACGTATATAACCGTATAAAAGAGTGGTGTATGTACGGGTGTATGGTTTAGGGGTGTACATGGAGCATTTCTGATAGACATAACATAATGATACTGCATGATTTAAGGAATGAATAAAAGCAAGAATAATCATCACATAAGAAAAGAAATATAAAAACCAGAAAAATCATATAATATAATAAAAATAATTTTGAAAAAGAGTAAGGACAATGGATTGACTATTTTTTAAAATAAGAAATTATAAATAATAAATTTGACTAACATACAATTGCATAATTTAAGGATTGAAAAAAAGAAGGAAGAATTATACTAATCATCACATATGCATAATGTGAATCAAGTTTTAGCACACGTGTTTAAGCAATTAAGGATTTTGAGCTGCAAGAAGAAAATCAAACGCGAGTCAATGCAAATTGATATTAGTTTTTTTTTCTCCTTAAAATCAAATCAAGAGAAAATTAATGGTAGGTTAATCATCCGTAGCCTATAAATTGGCTGTCATATGCACACACAGAGAGAATATATAGCTAGGCAACAAAAGTGAGAGGAAGAGAGAGTAAGGTGTTGTTCTGATCAAACTTTCATCATCAAAGTTTAAACACTTGCATTAGAGATCAATTGAGGTATACAATTCCTCCTTTTCTCGTATATTGTTCTTTTTTTACGTCAATTGGGCTTTTTTCCCCTTTGTTCGTTGTGTTCTTTCTCAATGTTTTATTTTTTTCTTCTTTTTCATTATCCATTTTCCTTTCTTACATTTTTCTTGCTGCGTTTCTTTGTTTTTTATTTTTCTTTTCTTTTTTCATCCTTTTACTTGCGTGGTAAAATTTTAAATCGCCAACTCAAACAATTGGATATGGAATATAGTTCACACATTTTCTATCATAGTCATTTATCACTATTGATCAAATTTAGTTTAAGGTTACATTTTTTTTATGAATTTTGTTGTTAAGGAACTTAAAGTAGAACATATTTTGAATATTAATACTTTTTATTGCATTTAAGACTTATCAATTTTGTTTTTCTAATAAAATTAAACTAGTAATGTGGACTACTTTTATGGGTGGTGTCAATTGCAATTACCACCTCTAGATAATCCTAAATAATAATATTATAAAAATAAAAATCATAATAATTATTATAAAAATAATAATTAAAATAAAAATAGTAATAAAAAATAAAAATAACAACAACAATAATAATAATACTTAATGTAATAAGTTAAACAAGGTAAAGTAAATTCTCAATTATATGATTTGTGCATATCAAATAATTTAATACCATAAGTTCATTAAATAATATTTATATAAACAATATATGTTACGAAACAAGGCATGCAATACTTGTTATATATTATATTTTTGGTTATTTAAAAAAAATACTCCATGCTATGTTATTTTAGATAATTATTGTATCAAGAATATTTTAAAAGTAATTTACTATTGATATAAATAAATAATCATATTAATTAATAATAAATAAATAATTTTAAGATATTCATTTAATTAATATATGAAAAGGGCATGGTATAAAAACTATATAAATATCAATGGAAATGAGAGTCACACATAAAGGAGTGGCAATAGTCACTCCTTATTAAGAAAATGATTAAGAAGTCCTAAAGTTAAGAAAGTTTAATAGTACTTTACAAAATTAGCACTATCATTTTTTTTATGTATTACTTTATCTTTCTTTCATTACTTTCATTAAATTAAGGTATATTAAGGGGAAAAAAGATAATTAATGTTGTCTACATTCAAGAAGTATACAATTATTTGTAAAAATACTAAAATGAAAATGTAGATAATTATTTGAGAAGGAAGGCATCTTAAAAATATGCTCATATATTGAATGTCCTATCAATTTTTGTGTGTGTGGATAAATTATACTAATATGAAATGGAGATAGTAATTATTATATTTGTGTCAATACAAGATTTTCTCAACCATCTCCATCCGTTATATTTTAACTGTCCAAAATCAAACACTACACATATTAAGGTAAAAAAAAGACATTTTGATAAATGCATAAAATAATATGAATTAACAAAATTATCTTTATATAAAAATAAATAAATTTCTATTTATAATACAGTTATTATTCTCTTTACCTCCATTATACTAATAAATGTTTCACTACAACTAGAGATATGAATGAAAAAAAAAAATGATTACACCTAAGTATTATAAATGGATAGATATTTTGAAACCCTAAAAAATAAAAAATGAATAGTTAAAAGAGAACCAACGTAGCATGGAACAAGAGTAACTCAAATTTAATGGCTCATTAAATGTTAAATTAAATGCACATTAAATTCACGTTATGTATATTGTCTAAAATACCCTCAGAAGGACAATATAATCTTAGATTTACAATAAATTTCAGACATAAATAAACTTAAAATGATGAAAGAGACTTAGTTTTAGTTTTGTTTGTTGGAATTTATGTGTTGTATGGTTTTTAATAGTAGATACTGCGAAATAGTGAGAGTATAAAAGATGATACCAGACTAGAAGAAGTCTATGTTCATTGAGATCTGCTATCTAGGTTATATAAACTGTTGTCTTCGTTTTGAAGGGTCATATTGCACTATTGTTATTTACCTTGCAGTTGTGAGTGATGGCTAAGATTTCTCTTGCACAGATTTGTGTTCTTGTCCTTCTCATTTCAGGTACATTATTTTGTCACTATCTAATTTCTTAGTTTCTACATTTAAATGATGCAAAAAAAATTTAGTGATTAATTGATATTTTTAAAAATTATTTTATATTTTTGTAGTTTCTGCAACAATGTGTGATGATAATGAGAAGAACACACGATGTGTGGCAGTTTTGCAACGCAAAAATTGCAACCTTCCCCGGTGTCAAGAAGATTGCTACAATCAATATTGTGGCAATGGGGTATGCGTTGGATATGGCTTCGGCCCTCTTCGATGTGATTGCATATATGATTGTAATAGAACCCAATGTTAAGTGTTGGATATAAAAACTAACCATAATAAATTTGAGACGTTTCTGTTTATCTTTTCATTTTGATGTTTTTACTAATAATTATGCATTTTTTAAATCTAGATAATATTAGTCATTTATTTCTGTAATATACCCTTTTGAAGTAAACTTAGAAAACGAATTTTACATATTTAAAATCCTTGGCAAACTTCATTCATCTATATTTAAAATCCTTACCCTCCAAATTTCACCAGAACCACCCTGCCTATCTATATTATATGTTTTTACCAAGGTTTTCAAAATTGAATTGGACATTATAGCTGACTAGGTACTGATTTTGAGATTTATTGGTTTAACAAATATTCAGGTGATCGAAGCAAATTGTAATAAGAAGATACTTGTATATAATAATATAAATATCTATAATTATTTACAATAGAGTAATCTTTTTTACTTTTATCTTTTTAAAGGTAAAGAAAACTATTAATGATGCCATGCTGAAATTATTTTATTTACAAAAAAAATACTGAAATTATTTTAAGGCACATTAGTATCTTATATTTTGCATTTTGGCTGTTTTGCGTGTCTAGCAGGAACAAGTATCTTTGTTTTTGCCAACAACCTAATGGGATCTTATATAGAGAAGGCTTTTAGTTTAATTGGGCCAAGAAATCAAACTAAAAACAATAATTCCCAAATGAAAAAAAAAAAAAAAAAAACTAGTTGTCCCACTTCCGCTTACTTTTTCTTACCCGTATCAGCCCCTTTTATTTTCAAAAAGTTATTAAGTAGTTTTGAGTTTGCCGCATCATGCTAAATGTGTTTTAAGTCACACTAAAAGGCATTTCAGCATTTCAGCTTGGACCTATCACCGATTGTTTTGTAGTATATTTTTATATCAATATAAGCTGAAAAATAATTTTTAAAAAAATAGCCTAGTTGAAAAAATAAAGCTTGACGATTAAGCTTGAAGTTATGAGTGCGAGTTGAGGAAACATGTTTGGCTACTGATACCATGTGAAAAGTGGAGCAAATTGAGGAATATGCATGCTTGAGCTCAAGCACTCAGAGAAAATTGAGTAAACTTGAGAGAGAAGCAATTGATGGTGTGAAGAATGAATCACATTTCTGATTGTTGCATCTGTACATTGAGCTATATTTACACTGGTTAGTATGTTATGTTTATCTAACTAACTCTACTGTATGCTAACTGTATGCTACTTCTCAAACTAACTTTGTTACATAGAAACATAATAATTTGACATGTGATAAATTGAGACTCGAGTATATATGTCAATACTAGTTGTCTCACTCCGTTATTTTTTCTACCCATATTGCGTCATGTTAAATAAACTTTATAGTTAACATTTCAGCCTCTACCTACCTATATAGAAAACCCACACGGGCACTGATATAACTTATTTATTTATTTTATTACAATTATTATCATCATCATCAAAGCTAAATGAGTTTCTTAACATTTAAAAAAAAAATCAAAACTTCAAAATCAACTATTGTACGGATATAATCATGTCTTGTATCAAGTCTTACTTCATATAATCACTAGCTGTATTACCACACGTAAGAAAAAAAGCATGGAAGATCATATGAAATGAAAACACATGATATACTTAATGGCATGATCTTTAATTCATGTATGAGAATCGACACAGTTAGGAGTGGAACAAGGGAAGCACTAAACAGGTCAGACTCTATTAGTTATCAAGAGCTTCTTTTTTATAAAAAAACTTGACCTAACCTGTTTAAAAAACAGATATGGCCTAGGTGGACTTCTTGAAATAAATATATTATAAATTTTTTTATTAATATATTATATTATTATAAGATAAATGATATGTGTACACAAAAAAAGTATTCATCAATTGTACATCAATATTAAATATTGATTTTTTCTCTCATTTCCCCACTCTTCTCCAAGTCATGCTTTTCTTCTCCTCTCCTCCTTCTTTTTTGTTTTTTGTTTTTTTTTTCCTCATTTTTCACAACCTTTCTTCATTTTTTCTCATTTTTTTCAATTGCAACCTCTAATTTTTTTTTTTTCATTATGCTATTTTTCTTATTTTGTTTCTTTTTTCTTGTCTGTTTTTTTTTCGTTTCTTGCTATTTTCTTCATTTTTGCCTTTTTTTTATTTTTCTTAATACGTTATGGAGAACATGAACGAGGATATTCTTCTCTGATCTATGTTGTTCTATATGTTTTATAATATTTTGGTGTAGTGTGAAGTTTATTTATGTGTGTTGTAATGTTTGTTTACGAGTGTTGTAATGTTTGCTTATTTATTTGATTATGTGTGGTGTAATGCTTGTTTATGTGTATTGTAATGTTTATTCATGAGTGTTGCAATGTTTGCTTCTTTGTGATATAATATTTAGGTGTGGTAAAATGTCTATTTATGTGTGGTATAATGTTTGTTTATGAGTGAAGTAGTGTATGTTTACTTCTTCATTTTTGTGTAGTGTAATGTTTATTTATTTGTGTTGTAATATTGTTAAGTGTTATATTTTAGTACTTTTACAAGTTAAAATAATAATCTTTTTGTTTTAAAATTCATATATTATCAAAGTAATTTCCCTCATTTTGCAACAAATTCATAAAAAAGAAAAAATGGATACAAAAGGCTAAAATGATGAATATTACAGATTTAAATTTCCAAAGAGAAAAAGGCAAGGAACAGAAGGAAAAAAAGACAAAAACAAGCAAAAAGGGAACCAGAAGAGCAGACCGCTCAACGGGGGTCCAAGGCCGCTCAGCGGTATCTTACTTCAAAGTGAAGTAACTTAAGGACGAAGCAAGCTCTGCAAGCCACCCTGCAGTCGCACTGCAAGCCGCACTGACACCGCTCAGTGCTCTGCACGCCGCTCAGCGGTGACAGGATAATGTCAGAGTAGAGCCACCTTTCAGAACTGAGAAGACTTCACCACGAAGAAACATGTGCCGCTCAGCGAAGCCCTGAGGCCGCTGAGCGACGCTCGAGGAATTTGGCCTATAAATATAAGCCCCAGGAGCAGCATTCAGAAGCATTCCCTCACCTTCACAGAATCCGTTCTCCCCCAATTTCTCTATAGTCTTAAAGTTTTGTTAGCATTGTTTTAAGCAACAAAGAGGAGGCTAGTCTAGGGGCCGAGAGAAATCAAGAAGCACGACGGTCCTTGTTATGACGGCGTGAGAACGTGTCATGGTGAGTGGTCCTTACCTTGCCTCTGTGATCCTCTCTTGTAAGATGATTTTGTAATCTTCTTGTTGTTGGGATTTTGATCAATGCTATAGCCTAATTGTATCCATGTTATTTTCTGCATGAATGAATATATCTGTTCTTTGATTTTCATGAATTGGTTTTGTGCTTAATGCCAGCTATAGTTCAACTAATTAAATATTGTTTTGTAACTTAATATTTGTGAGTGAAAGCTACATTGTTAAGTGGAAATCAATTCAATGTTTAATCTGGTTAACTAAAGCTTGAATCTAAACCTAATTGGCGCGAGTGAAAACTGACTCAGTAAAGTTGAACTTAAACCATTTCATCTAATAAACTTAATTGCTAGAAATAGAATCGGGGTTATTAGTCGCTTTAACATCTGAATTAATGTTGGTTTACTTTGTTAAATTGTGCAAGAAATTGACAGACTAATAAAGTAAACCTAATCATCTTATCATGCTTGAAAAAGATGTTTAAGATAAGAACTGGTGACGAAAAATCAAAGGAAAGATAATTCATCTGTATTAAGTTATGAATACAAGAAACTATACATGATACAAAACCCAACAAGCTTGCTAACCTATCTCTGATTTGTTGTCGTTTTATCTTGTATTTATTTTCTTTTCCTGTCTTTATTTTGCAATGAATTTCTAATCCATCTACTCTATTGTTTAATGAAGAAGTTCAAGAATGACATTTACCAACTCCCTGTGGAGATGACTATACCCGACTATACTGCAATTAGATCCCTTGAAGATCTGAAAGTTGTAAAGACGGATATATAAAACGACGACAGTTTAAAAACAAGCTTTCAACAAATATGGCAAAATGTTTATTTATGAGTGAAGTAATGTACGTTTTCTTCTTTGTTTTGTGTGGTATAATGTTTGTTTATTTATGTTGTAATGTTTGTTTATGAATTTTGTAACGTTTATTTCTGAGTGCTATAATGTTTGTTTATTTATGGTGCAATGTTTATGAGAGAGTGGGGGCAGAACAGGAGAAAAAACGTGACATTTATTCTTTACTATTTAGTTTGTGTGAGTCACATTTTATTTTATTTTTTGTGTTTGATAATTTTTGTTTATTTATTCTTTAATATTTGTTCATTTATTTTGTAATGTTTGTTTATGAGATAAAGTGAGTACACGCATTTTAGAATGTGAGTGAGGGGCAGGAGAGAGTGTGACAATTATTTTTTGTTATTTAATATGTCGCAACTCCCTTTTTTTGCTTCCACATGTGAAAATGTTTGTTCATCTATGTTTAAAATGTTTGTTCACACATCATTCTCAGTGTATGTCATACGTATATATACGTTGGTTGTACGGTAACAACAATTCTGTTATACACCTAACACTTTTGTTATTATAAATACACTATAATAAATAAATTTATCCTTAATAAATAACCGTTCGTCCCAAATTAACTATTGCGTTCATTTTAATATATTTAGACATAATTGTGTCTAAATAATTTGATTTATCAATGACCAAAAAAGTGAAAGCAATAATTAATATGGGACGAAGGGAGGATATTATAATAATGTATGAATATATTACATTTACACAAATTGGTATAACAATTCGAGTTAGTCTAGTAGTAGATTAGTAGTGAGGGATATGGTTTGTGTTCAAATCTAACCTCATTAATTTTGAATGATAATTATATGAATTTAAACAGACCAAAGAAACTTTGGGACGATTGACTCATTTAATTAAGTAGGCTTTTTATTTGGTCTAGACCTGAGGCCGAATAACCAGTTTCCACACTAGACATAGTTATAGACTTGATCCATTAGCAAAAGGTGAGTAACTAGGGCTTTCTACTTAGTTTACACACTTCTGATACAATTCTCAATAGGCCGAATTGTGAAGTAAATGTATGCATCGAGTATAGAGAGGACTTGACCAAACATACAAATAAGTAAGAAACCTTAATATCCACCCATCATGGGCATTGGATATCATTATTCAAACTAATGTGGTAAACTTGTACTAATTAGATTTCGACCCAAAAAAAACGTACTAATTAAATGGATCACCAAACAATTGAGCTCAATTGGATCACATAAGGATAATGAATTAGCCTATTTTTCGCAAAATCAAAAATTACAACTGACTGTAGTCCACAAGAATTATTGGATAGTTTTAACATTGGTGAGGAATTGACTAAGTGAGGACCAAGGACCATATTTATAAGTATGAAATACTCATATACTTACTGTATTAAGATGTTGTGTCCAACTCACTATTGTGTTTTCTCACTTAGCCCGTTGATATAGATCTTTACAAATTTTGGGCTCCCCTCTCAACAAATTATTTACCATGATAATGGCTTATTGATAAATATTTTTCAACAAGTATACTCAAATCTGAATATTTTTAATATGGATCTGTTACGAATATCCTACCTCGATAACTTTAAAAGGTGAAAAGAAAATGCTTCATTCATTGTTGCTCAATGAGTTTCAAGGAAGTATAATAGCGAAAACCCTAGTGCTGAATTGAAAAACTTCTAAAAGATCCTAACAGTCCAATGATTGGTATGTCCTTATCCTTCTGTGTTCCATACGTTGTGAGTTGTCTCGAGTGAGCTGTCCGTGATGCATATCCTAAGCTGCCCTTTGGTGTTCCATGCTCAAAGTCTCCCCACCCCGGGGTCTGCGTTTAGTTCGCTTGGGCCTCTCTCTGGCTATCGAATATGGGCTATCTTGGTCTTCCCTTTGGGCTTCTCCCTCTTGGGCCATAACATCACCATCCCCTATTAAAAGTACCTTGTCCACAAGGTGTACCTTGGGATAGTCCTTAAGGAGTTAGGCTAAGTTCTCCCACGAGGCCTCTTTTGGAGCTAACCCTGTCCACTGAACCAAAACCCTGGTGTCCTTTGGATTTCGATATGTGGTGTACGCATAGTCAAGGATGACCAGTGGCTTCACTACTGGCTTGTTAGTGCCTGGGGCAGCAACTCACAGTTCAGCCATGGTGGAGGGTGGTGCTCCTATATGCTTCTTTAGAAGTGAACAACGAAATACTAGGTGAATCCTTGAGTGAGGAGGGGTAGAGTCAAGTGATAAGCCACTTCGCCTATTTTGTCTTCAATCTGGAATGACCTGTAGTATTTCTTAGTTAGTTTTGGAGGATTGCACTCGCTGATGGAACGTTGTAGGTACGACCTCAGCTTGACATACACCCATTACCCTAGAGTGAATTGTAGATCTCTCATCTTCTTGTTTGTTGCGTTCTTCATAGCCTCTTGGGCCTTAACTAGATTCTTATGGAGTTGATCAAGGACTTCATCTCATTCCTCCATTGTCCTTTTCACGGCCTCAACTGAGAAGGGGCAAAGCTGCTTCTAACCTGGGTACTGCAAGCGGGTTTTGGCCATAAACAATTTCGAACGAAGTAGTACAAGTCATGGCGTGGGTAACTATATTATAACACCATTCGATCCAATGCAGGTAATGCCCCGCAATTCTTAGGCTTCGCATGAACAAAATTTCGAAAATATTGTTGCAAGGTCCTATTGATGACCTCTGTCTGCCCATCTGATTGGGGATGATAGGTCATGCTTATTCAGAGCTTGGTCCCACTCAACCTGAACAACTCCTTCCAAACTTTACTGACGAATAGGGGATCCCTATCTGAAATGATGCTTCAAGGAATCCCATGAAGTTTACATATGTTATGGGCAAACAACTCTGCTACCTGTGCGGCGGTATGGTGCCTGGGTAAGAGTATGAAATGGGTTGCCTTGGAGAACCTGTCCACTATGACAAACCTTGTTGTATGGTGATCGAGTGAAAGATCTTCCCACACCAGTCTTGGTGGAGGGATCGACTGCAACAGTCCTTCAGGAGCTCGACGGTTATACTTGGTCTGTTGGCACACATCGCACTTAGCAATGAAGTCTTTGATCGACTTTCATGCTTTTTCAGGTGAACCCCGCCATAATCCTTGCAAGGGTCTTGGCCACCCCAGCATGCCCTTCAAGAGGTGGGGAGTGGTGCTCGTGTATTATGGCATTTTTTAATTGAGAATTGGCGAGTAAGATTACCTTGCCTTTGAGCACTATGATGTCATTACTTCTTGAGTACTCTGCTCTGTCCTTAGACTTCTCATCAATCTCCTTTCTCAACTCTATCATATCAGGTAGGGTGAGGTGCTCCTGTTGAATTTGTTCTATCAATAAGGAACGGAAAGCACCAAACACGAGGGTTTTGAAGAGATTGGAGCTCGGGAAAGGGCGTTGGCCACCAAGTTTTCGTGCCCAAGCTTATAGTGTATCTCGTAGTCATATCCCATTAATTTGGATAAATAAAAGTGTTGCTCGGGGGGTCTAAACTACTTGATTAACCAGTTCTTTGATTTTCGTTTGGACTATGTACATAGCAAACTGCATCCCCAACAAGTAGTGGAGCCACTTCTTGACAGCCGTCATTATAGCATGTAGCTCACGGACATAGGTCGAGGCACGTTGTAGTTTAGGACAAAATTTTCTGCTGAAAAATGTGACAGGGTGCTCACTTTGCGTCAACATAACACCCATTCTCCAATCCGAGGCATTTGAAAACAACTGGAACATCTTGGTAAAATCTGGCAGGGCCAAAATAGGCATAGTGGACATTGATAATTTGAGTTTCTTGAAGGCAGCTTGTGATTCCATTATCCATGTGAAGTTTTCTTTTTTAAGTAATTAAATTAATGGAGTTGCTACCGTAGCATACCCCCTAACGAATTTTCTATAAATCCTGATAAGCCAAGGAAGCCATCAAGTTCTTTAACAAGAGAGGGTAAAGGTCAAGCGTACATTGCTTTAATCTTCGTTGGGTCAAGTGTCAATCCCTTATTTAAGATGATATGGCTCAAATGATTGAGTTCTGGTCGAATGTGCACTTGGAGTATTTGAGGTAAAACTGAGCTTGGGTTAAGAAATGGAAAACAGACTCCAAATGTGCCTTGTGGTCCTCCAAATTCTTGCGATAAATCAAGATATCCTCAAAGAAAATAATGACGAATTTTCAAAGGAAGGGTTGGAACAGTTCATTCATGGTGGCTTGGAAGGTCGCAGGTGCATTACACAGCCCTAATGGCATTACGCGAAACTCATAATGTGATGATCTTTAGAAGCAAAAAAAAAAAACACAAAGAATGTCAGAATTAGTCCCACATCGGATGTAGCTATAGAAGAGGGCCTCCTCTTCCCCCTATATATAGAGAGACTCCCCGTGAGTGTTTGAACTTATTAATTCACTCCAAAGCTTGGGAGGTCACACTTTTGTGAGACGTTTCGCTCTAGTTATATTTTTATTTCTTTCTCCCTCTCGTCTTCTGTTCGTGGGGAAGCAATGCCTCCACGTAGGGTGTGTCAAGGGCTCATAACTTAGTGCTCCTTAGCAATCAGTCATGTTAAGGTGAGTGGCTTTCTTATGCATGTTTTATAAAATCCTAGAAGGTGAAATTTTATTATTTTATTTATGTATTTATGAAGTTAGTTATTCTTTTATTTAATTAGATATTTTCTCATGATTATTCATTTAGAAACTTTTTATTTATGAAGTAGAAATTTACAAAGTTACTTTATAAAATCATGAAACTATTTTAGAACCACATGGGACCACATGTTTTATTGCATTAAATACATTTATGTTATGTGTGTATGATTAGTATTAAGCGATATAGATATTCATATTGTTTAGTTAAACCTTTAACAAAAGATCATGGTTAAGGAAAGATTCTGGTGGGAGAAGACTTATGTTAAGGAAAGGTTCTGACTAAGGATAAGACTTTGTACTTGAGATGTTCATTGTGACACACCTCTCTTACCTGAGCATGGGATCTTAGTTTACCTTTATTTTTTCAAGATAAAACACTCAAAGATATTAAGTCATGTTTTGCTATTAGTATAAGGATTATGCTATCATGTTATGTTATGTATTTAAAATTGTTTTCATAGGAGTATATCTATGATAGAACTGTAACTCAATGACAACCTACATTGACCCTAGTATACCTTGTACGATCGTAAAGTAGAATATGATTCATGTAGATTTAGGGCAAGACAATAAAGCCCGGACATGGTAGCCCATGATGCCCAATGTCATGTATCATGTCATGTAAATTAGGGCAAGATTCTTGTTATATATTATGTCTTGTATCTGCATGTCATGGTTTTTCGAAGTGTCTCATGTCGTCGTGCGGACTACCTCTTGCTGAGACTCTCCCCAGACTTCTCACCCCTCACCTCCCCTTCCAGTTACAAGTTACAAAGCAGTGTAGCAGAGCATGGAGTTTATGATCGGTGTAGTGAAGTCAAAATCTAAGAGTCAGCAGTTCACCTTGAGCTGAAGCTACCTATAGGGATTGTTAGCTTATTTTTATTTTGTAATCGAGTTATGTTTAGAGTGCTCCGGTTGTATACAAGCAGGGTCTTTGGATCAATCACGTATTTTATCATGTATATTTATGTTTATGTAAAAGAGTTCATGTTTATTCAGAAAAAAAAGAAAGTTTTATTTATTTTTAATTAAAGTTAAAGTACATGTTTTTATGAAAAATGTTCCAGAGGCTCTCGTAAAGGAATTAATCCCTTGCATGTCGGTTGCATCCCTAAGTTGGGGTGTGACACATAGTGCCTGACATGAGTTTGGGAGACTGTTTTTGGCACATCCTTAGGGTTCATAAGGATTTGATGGTACCCTGAGCGGAGGTCCAGCTTGGGGAAAGGGGCTAATTCGTCCAAGAGTTCATCTATGGTAGGACTGGGGAGTTGGTCTTTGATGGTAATGGCGTTGAGTGCCCTATAGTTGACACAAAACCTCTAAGAATTGTCTTTATTCTTAACCAATAAAATCGAGGAGGAAAAGGCCTCAGTGCTTGGTTGGATTACCCCTTGGGAAAGCATTTCACGGACTTGAGATTCATTTTTGTGTTTTTGGAACTGAGGGTAATGGTATGGTTTGACATTAATGGGTTTGGCCTGAGGTGTCAAGTGTGTGTAGTGAGTTCGGGTTCTTTATGTGGGTAAGGATGTGGTCTTAGTGAATAGGTGAGAGTATGTGAAGAGAAGTTGGATGATGTGGTGGTCTATGGGTTGGGATAGGGTAAGTAATGAAGCTTGTAATTGATAAAACTAAGATGTTGCATCAATTACTACTACTCGTCTAAGTTGGTGTAGAGGAATTTTAGTCGTGGTGGGGGAGGGGGGTTATTACCAGTAAGTTCTACAAGTTTCTGTTGCCAAATAAATTTCATCGGTAAAGCCTCATAATCAGTTAATATCAATCCTAGTTGTCTTAACCATTGAATCCCTAACACAACATCCACTCCCCCAAATGTCATTACATACATATCAATAGGAAAGCTATAAGATTGTAATTGAATAGGGACATCTTTACATACCATTGTGCAGGGAATTTCTTCCCCATTGCTGACGAGTATGCGAAATTCTTGGGCCTGCATCATTGGGAGGTCCAAGAAGCGGGCCATGTGATCCTAGATAAATTTGTGAGTTGTACCTTCGTCTATGAGGATTTGGACAGAGTGAGATGCCAGCTTCCCTGGGACACACATGGTTCAAGGAGGTGAGTGCCTAGTGAGAGCATGCATGTTAATATTTGTGGGCTCTATTTCCGATTCGACCATAGGAACCTGGGTCTCTATCGCAGGAAGTGTTAATTCCAGTTCCTCTCCTTCTGTCGAGGTTTCTGCTAACAATAAGAAGAATTTAGGTTTGCACCTATGCCCAGGGACGAACTTCTCGTCGTAGTTATAGCAAAGCCCTTGTTCGCGTCACACCTGCATTTGAGATGGAGTAAGGCGTTTGATAGGTAAAGAGGTTAGTGGCTTGGTGTTGGGAGGTGGTGACGGTCGAGTGAAGGTGAGCATGCGCTTAGTGGCTATTACGATGTCTCGAAGCTTTTCCTCTTAGATTTTGGCTAGTGAGATGGCTTGGGGCAGTGGCGTTGGCACCATTGTTTGTAGTTCGCAACAAATCTCTGGTTTGAGGCCGAAGATAAAGCAACTAAGAAAAAACTGAAAGGGGGGCCAAAGACACGATTAGCCAAGGACTCGAATTGAGCCTGGTATTATCAGACAGTCCCTGACTGTCGAAGTTTGAATAGGGAACCCCCAGCATCCTTATACAACGAAGAGGCAAAACATGCTTGAATAGATACGAGGAAGGACGTCCAGGAAGGAAGTTGATGGTTGTCGCGCAACCATTGGTACCACGTCAAAGCTTCGTTGTTGAAGTATAGGGAGGTGATGGTGAGACGTTGGTCTAATGAGGTTTGGTGGTAGTAAAAAAATTGGGACATTTTGAATATCCACCCCATAGCATCAGAGCCGTTGAAACGGGGAACGTCCAGTTTAAAGTTTGGACCAAGTGGCTGAGTGCGGTGTGTGGTGGTCAAAACGTATGGTGGTGTAGTGCAGTGGAGAGGTGGCAGCGGTGTGGTGAGCTGGGGTGTTGAGAAAAAAATGGGGTTGTTGTAGAGGCATTGATGAAGAAAGAAGGGTAGTTGTGTGTAGGCCGACGATGGTGGTGGCAGTGGGCTAAGCGAGTAAGGTACGGTTAGGGTGAAGGGAAGAGTGTGTGGATAATATGCGAGTAGGGGCAAAAATGGTGGGTTTGGTGGTCTATCGAGGGAAAAGGGGCGGTTTTCGACAAGCTGAATGCATTTGAGGACCTCTTGGAGTTGCTCAGAAATGAAGGCGATCAAAGGTTCTGGGGTGGGTGGTGTTTCTTCGACTGCCATAGAGAACAAAAATGAGAGCGCCAAAATGTCATGAATATCCTACCTCTACAACTATAAAAGGTGTAAAGAAAATGCTTCATTCATTGATGCTCGATGAGCTTCAAGGAAGTATAAATACAATAACGAAACAAAAATGCTACATGTACACCCAATTTTATACACTCATACATACACCATTAATAATGTACAAACTTTATTTTCATGAGTGCACAAACATTACAAACTTATAGATGATATTCTTAATTATACTTAATTAAGTGCACAAACATTACATGCATTAAAACACAGATTTTATGTATATAAGTATATAGTGTATGTATAGTGTACGATTTTGGTGTACGTGTAGCAGGACTCATAACGAAAACCCTAGTGCTGAATTGAAAAGCTTATAGAAGATCCTAACGATCCAATGATTGGTACACCCTTATCCTTCTGCGTTTCACATGTTGTGAGCTATCTCAAATGAGTTGTCTGTGATGCATATCCTGAGCTATCCTTGGGCCTTCTTCTGGTGTTCCATGCTCAAAGTCTCCCCACCCCTAAGGTCTACGTTTAGTTCGCTTGGGCCTCTCCCTCTTGGGCCATAACAAGATCCATTCCTATTTAATATTAATTTGGTTAACACATCAACTAAAGATAAATTCTAATTGTTTGCATTGTTTTACAATATTATTTTAAAATAACTAAGTCATCATCTTTTCAAATTGAGAAACGTTGATTATACTCATTATGTATAAGATGTTGTGTCGACTCACATTTTATGCATCATTATGATATGAGTTGGTACAATATCTCTTATACAATCAATATACATAACTCTTTGATTTATTTTTAACATTAATTATATAAAAATGATGTTTTATTTTTACGTATTTCTTTGTCTAAGTACCCTACTCATTGCTTAGAAGGTATAGCTATCGGTTCAAAATTAGTAGACCTAACAATTTTTCTGTTGGGAGTGAAGTGTAACTTAGACAATAAATATAAAAATTAAAAATATCAGTATAAATAACACGTCAATTAAGAATAAGAATGAAAAGGGGGAAAAAAATAAAGCTGACGCGTTGCATTTTTTTTCTTTCTTTCTTTTGTCCCATAACGCACTGTATAGTTAAGCCGTATCTGTCAGAAACCGTAGTTGATGACAATGAACAAATTTGATGGTAAGCAGTTTCTACCAAAAGCTACCTAATTTTTCCGTAGAGATTACTCTCCTTCCGAAAACATGCATTCCGTAGTGTGTGAAAACTGAAACCATGATGCTTTACAATTCAAATCAATCCACGTGCTTTCAAAGTTACGAATTCCAGATGTAGAAGTAAATACCGGATTTAATTTGATACAACAAATAGATCCCTAAACACACTCGAGAAAGAATCTATGACTTGTGGGTGGCCACTCCCTCCCCTTAAAACAAGGGCACAAAAGAGAGCATTGAATCATTGATAGCAAGGTGTATGCAGTTCCGTGCAAATGCCAGGTAACAACCACAAAAATTACATCACACAATTCACAAGCCAATTTCCCTAAACTTTTCATGGTTATCGAAATCAATGTATAGATATAAAGCTGAACAAACCAATTAAGGTATTCCCCATATTTTTCCTTGTACGAATTCATGTCAGCTCTGCCTCACATGACACAAATCACAAACCTAGAAAGAAAAACACAAAAGAGAGGAAAAAAGCAATACTAGAACAGTAGTATAATTATTTGGTGGTCTAATCTAACTACTTAGTAGAGAACAAAGACGACAAGTGGTATTATTATGAAAATTGAAAAGCATTGGAGACAATTTTAACGCAATTACAACTACATCCGTAAACCCTACACTTTATGGCCAAATAAGTATCACTTTAACCTTACTCTATTATTATTATTGTATTAATTAATTATTTATGTCTCTCTAGGTTTGTGTGATGAAAGAGACAAAGTGATTAACGAGCTCAACAGATTTTTCCTTGGTGGGGTCGAACAAATGAAACACGTGCCCCTCTCCTTCTGTCTCCACCATATCCACCGTTCCCTTCCACCCGCTACCCTTCAACGTGTGATAGTAGCTCCGCCCTCTCTCTCTCAAGAAGTCCTTCTCCGCAATCAGCACCAGCACCCTCCTGCAACCCATACCCGACAGTTTCGGATCCTTCGCCACATGTATCTTCGGGTCGTCGGGCCCACCGTACGTCGGGTACAGGAACTCTATCAGCTCGTCCTTCTTCTCGTTCCCGAAGTACGGGTGGATCAAGACGACGCCTTCCAGGCTCAGCTGTGGGAGCGGCTCGCTCGAAGCGCGCATCGCCATATTGTGCGCCAGGTTGCCGCCGGCGCTGTCGCCGGCGAAGAACACGCGGGTGAAATCGGCGTGGTCGTTCAGCCAGGGATCCGGGCCGGGGGCGGCGGCGTGGGAGGCGGCCCACTGGATGGCCTCCCAGGTGTCGTCGTAGGCGGCGGGGAGGGGGTGCTCCGGGGCGAGGCGGTAGTGGACGGAGACGACGAGGGCGGTGGCGGCGGCGGAGACGGCGTTCATGTGGCGGTGGTAGGCGGGGTTGAAGGGGGTGCAGATGCAGAAGGCGCCGCCGTGGATGTAGATGAGGAGGGGGAGTTTCCCGGAGGCATGGGGAGGGAGGTAGAGGCGGGCGGCGACGCCGGTGAGGGGGTTGATGGTGAGGTCTTTGGAGAGGACGTTGGTGAGGGGGTTGGTGCCGGGAGGGGCGGTGTCGGTGCCGGTGAAGCGCTGGACGGTGCCGTCTTTGTAGAGGCGGAAGAGGTGGGGGAACTCGCGGGCAACCTCTTTGTTGGGAATGGGATCCATGGGGACTGAGAAAGTGTGTGTGTGTGTGACCTGTTCTCTTAATAAGAGAGAAGGAATAGGGGGTAGAAAACGGTTGGTCAAGAAATAAATTGCCATAACAAACAATCAGCAGTTTTCTTTTTTCTTTTTTCTTTTTCTTTTTCCACTGTAGCAATGTAGAGTAGATCAAACTTATAAAAGTCCTTAAATGTTTGCATTCCCCCACTTATGTTAGGTTTTGTAAAAGGAGTTGTTTCAGAGCTAGCATATTTTTAATGTAGGGATAACTTAACGAAATAATTTTCATACAGTTGATATGGTGATTTTGATTGAAAAAAGTGCTGACAAAATTTATTACAAATACAATAATTGCGTGCCTCGTACGTTCCAATGACCTTAGAATGTAGAATAAAGTGTCTAAAGTAATTTTGAGTGGATCCTCGTAGTAAAAAATGTTGACTTTTTGTAGTATCTCATTTTTTCTATTTTTAGATGACATGAGATTTTGTTTTCATATTTTAAAATTTGAATAGAAAATAAGAAATAAGAGAAGATGCTTTTAAAATTTAATTAGAAAGTATGAGATAAGATAAAATGCTTTTAAATTTAAATAAGACAATATGAAAATTAATTAATGCTTCTTAATTAATAGGTTAATTTTAAAATAAATGACTTTATATTATTTTGATTTTAAAAATTTATTAGTAATGCATTTTATATTTAGTTTAAAAATAAGAAGGCAAAAAAGTTTAGTGTTAACTTCTAGTTTCACATCAGTAGTTTTTGAGAGTTGGGATGATAACATTCCCCTGTAAATAGAACCCTTACCAAAGGGTTTATATTTGTTAATTCACTCAATACCTTGAAGTTTCCGCTTCTAGTGGGACTATTCGCTCTAGTTTGATATTTTTGTTAGTGGAGAAGCGGTGTCTTCACATAAGGTGTCAATGTCAAGCCATTAGAGTGTTCTAAGTCAGTCTAATATCGTTCGAGTTCCTATCGAGCTCGCAAGGAACAACAATTAGCAATTCCAAGTGGGTGGGTTGTTGCTCATGGTTTATTTTTAGACATTATTTTATGTTTATATTTTATTAGCATGATTTAGTTTTAGTATTTATCATACTTTTATAAAATTAAGGATTTGTTTTATGAAAAGTCATTTTTAGAAAATAAGGATTTGTTTTAAGAAAATATTTATAAAATTGTTTTATTGAAATCTTTTTATAGAGATGTGTGTATTTTATTTATGAAAATTATATTTATATTTATAAAGTTTATGAAATAGTTTACAAAGAAATTTAGAGAATTATGAAAAGCCATTTTGGAACCAATATGTGACCATTGTTTTATTGCACAAAGATCATCATGTTATGTGTGTATGTTCATGGATTTCAAATGTTATGATTATGTCAGTTATTTCAATTATCATGTTTAGGTTATCTTATTTAAGTTGTTTTCACGTGAGTGAAATTTAGGATAGAGCTATACGTTAGCAACAATTTACATTGACTATGATATATCTTGTACGATCATCATGTAAAATAGGTTTCAAACAAATAGAATAATTAAGGTAAGACCATGAAACCCGAATATAGGCAACCCATGAAACTCGATGTCATATATAATATAGAATATGGCAAGATTGTGAAACCCCAGATCCATCATCATATATAGTTAGACTGTATTGCTCAAGATTCATATATTTAGATACCTCCTTAATTGCTATTGGTTTTAAATATTTTTATGAAAGGGTTGTTACTAGTATTATTACAATATTATAATATTTTTATATGAATAGTATTATATGTATTGCATTATGTATGTCCATGTTTTGAAATGTGTCATGGGTGCTGTGAGTGATCGTTCGCTCATTAAGGCTCTCCCCAGAGTTGTCACCCTTCAACCTCCCATTCTAATTGCAGGTTAAGTTTTAACAGCAGTTTCATGGAAGTTATGGTCAGTTGCAATGACGTTTGAATTCTTGAGTAAACAGTCACATTGAGGTAAAACTATCTATAAGTTCATGTTAGATTATTTTTATTTTATAAACGAATCAATGTCTAAAGTGCTCCAATTGTATACAGACAGGATTTTCCAAACAATCACGTATTTTACATGTATATTTATGTTTATTGTAAAGAGTTTATTCACCTCGAGATAAAGTTATATATAAGTTCATGTTAGATTATTTTTATTTTATAATTGAATCGGTGTCTAGAGTGCTCCAATTATATATAGACAAGATTTTCAAAACGGTCGCGTATTTTGCATGTATATTTGTGTTTATTGGAAAGAGTTTATTTATGTTTATTCAAAAAAGATGTTTTAGTTTGTTTTATTTAAAGTTTAAAATGCACGTTTTTATGAAAAACGTTCCTTAAGAGACTTTCGTAAGGGAACTAGTCCTTTGTGTATTGGTAACAATTTTTTGGGTCGTTAATATAATAAACTTAATTTATTCTATAAAGTATCATAGTCTTGGCTCGGCCCCCTAAAATGAAATCTTGGCTTCACTCCAAGTGTCGAGCTCTTGTCGAGCCAAATAACGGTACCGGTATGGATCATGCTTTAGTGATTTATCATATTTTCTATTTTTTTTTCACAAATCTTCCTTTTTATTTTTTGATATTTTAAAAAATATTATGAATTTAGGAGCTTGGTTTAGTTCGGATTTAGTAATAAAAATTGCAAAAATCGAACTAATCCAAAATGATTGATTTAAACACCTTCTCCCAAATTGAACCAAATCAACTCGATTTCACTGAACAAAACCAAACCGACCTGATTAAGTAATGTCTCAATTTTAAGTTCTGTGAATATATTTTTTTTGTGCATGTGAATAAAAAAAATTAATGTCGAGAAAGTTTTACATTTTATTTTAGTATTTAAATGAAATACACTGACAATGTAAAAAATTATATACCGATACATCAATATATATTGGTAATTATTACACTCATTACTTGAAATGTTATCTCAATAAAATAAATTGATTAAATGACAGTGTAAAATTTTTTACACGGACAAGGCATTGAAATTAAACTCTATATTTTATATTATTTTTGTGTCTCTAAACATCATAAATACTTTTTTTTGGTACATGACGAAGGTGTCCGCCGATGTAAGCCTGATAACTAATCCATTTACTGATTTGTAGACACCTCTAAGGATAAAACAATTGAATCATAAATACTATTTAATATTGAACCTTTAATTAAAACATTAAAATTAAAATAATAATAACAATGCATAATATGAGGTTGATAAACATATATTAAATAAGGATTTTTTAATCCTTATTTACAAAAGGGAAGTAATATCTTTTGGTTTTTAATGAATAAAATATATATATATATATATATATATATACACACACACTGTCTATGTTTGAAATATAAAAGTAAACGTTTGCTAAAAATATATTTCAAATTAATTATACATTTAACAAAAAATTAATCACTAGTTACCCGAAGACACCGTATTAATAAAAAAGAAAGGATACTAAAAGAAAGTATCATTAAATAATAAGAATAATTTTTTTGTCAGTCTAATAGCATCATTCTCATTTACTTGCCGGACTAAATTTCTTGCCAATGTCGCCTAGTCCATATATTTATATATGCATGCTTCTAGTAGTTTGTTTCGGTCACGATTTCGTGTGGAATTCTCATTCATATAATCTAGTACTTTACAATTGCTTGCTTGCTAGGGAGTCCCACGTTATGACTTATGAGAAATGGAGAAAGCGATGTAGAGTATATATAGTTGCTATAAAGTCATGAGAAAATTGGAATCAGGTAATTTAGGGTATAGTTAATTTAATGAATTTAACATTGATAAGTCATGCGAAGAACAGATGAAATAGGATTATAGCCACACTGCTACGTTAAATAAATAGTTAAATATATCAGATTATCTTTTACTAATTACTTACCAAACATAATCATTGTCAATTTAAAAAAGGTTTTCATGTTTCAGAGGTCTCTCCTCCTATAACGCAACCCTCTTCTACATGTTAATTTCTGTGACACTCTTTTTTCAGGCTTTAGGTTTGTCTTTTTTTCTTTCCATTATACAAAAAAAAAAAATTATGCTGACATGTTCATTCAATTATATGTAGTTTTTGGGAAGGCAATTGTATGTAGTTAAATGATTAGAAATGATAAATTATTTATTAAAAAACTTGATAGCTAATTGATTAAAAAAGTATGTAAGTTGTGAAGTAATATATGTTAATATAGGGGTCAATTTTAATTTTCAGTATTTCCGTTCTAGAGGAAGTACATTTTTTCTCTTTTTACAGCTATTTTTTTTTTTTTACTAACAGGTGTTTATTGTTAACACTAATGTTTATAATTATAAGAGAAATAAAAATAAATAGGGACATGCTTTTTAAAATAAAAAAAATGACAAGTGAAATATTTTTTTTAGGAGTATAAACAAATTACAAATAAAATGATAAGAATACTTGACATCTATTCTTAGGATACATTTTTTTACATAGCTAACTAATCAAATTATTTCAAATGTATAAATTTTTTTAATAATAAAAAAAATATTAGCTATTTTTAATTATATGACAATATTTAACTTGATGAAAATATGAAATCAAAAATCTTCTTACAAACAAAACTCCCTCTGAATGCTTAAACTTTGGTTTCACTCAGAAAAAATTGATCCAACTTTTTACTCACAGTTTACGTTCAAATTCAATTTCGAATTGCTATCACGTCTCTCCCTGTTGACCTCAATCCACCATTAATGGTCCTATTTGTTCATTTTGTTTTT
Organism: Nissolia schottii; assembly: GCA_003254905.1. Classification (NCBI taxonomy): domain Eukaryota; kingdom Viridiplantae; phylum Streptophyta; class Magnoliopsida; order Fabales; family Fabaceae; genus Nissolia; species Nissolia schottii. The sequence goes on along the minus strand of QANU01086265.1, from coordinate 690,024 downwards.
AATCACAATTATAAGTACATACCCGAGTTTAAATTTTGAAAACACTAATTAAATATTTTTATCGTTCTAATTAACTATGTGTTAGGTGATAAAATACCTTAGATAAATATAGATATATATATATTATAATTTTAATTCCTTATTATTATTTTTTTATAACGTGAATGGCTTCGTAATTTCCTTTTAGTACAAGTGGTGAGCTTGCGGAAAGTCACGAGCATGTCGTTTTATGAAGCAGGGCAGCGCACTTATGATGTCGTTTTTCTTTGGTCGGAGTCCTCCGGAACAGCGAAAGGGTATGAAATTGCCAGGTGCAAGGTTGCGGGATGACCCATCCATCAGCTGAAAAAGGGGAAATGCCGACTCTCTAAGACCACTTTCTGCCAATATTAACGCTGAAAATAAGACTGTAACGATATTAAGAGTTATAAATTTTAATTAATATTATAATTTTATTATTATTATAATTATTCTTACTATCTTATTTATAATTTTAAGCATAATTATAATTAATTTGTAATTTTAATTATTATTATTATTCTTCTTTTTAATGACATAAATTAATAAAAATATAATTTATCTTGATGATAATAAATTAATAATAAAAATGACTCAAACTTATATTTCTAAGAATTAAAATAAGTATTGTTTTCACTGAAAAATTGAAGGAAACAAAACGCAACGGTCGTCGAAGATTGTATAATTTAGATAATCACTTTATTATATTAATCATTTCGTTCTTCTCCCACGACACCAAAATGAAAACAAAATAAAATATAAAATATTATATGGAAAAAAAGCGCTCAGTCACACCACCACCCTTCATCATCGAAACCCTTTTGCTTTTCCTTCAATTTTCCTCTGCAGGTTTCAGCAATGAGAGCTGGAAAACAGCTTTAGAAAAATCAAAATACACACAAAAGAGATTCCAAAAGGGTACCTGAAAAATGCCTTTTCGTTCGCATTCCTTTTGAGCTCGTCTACAATGGCCGATGATCTCTCTTCCTTCGCCAAGGTTAGTTTTTTTCTCGCCCTTTTTTTTTCTACACTCTTCTCATGTGTCATGTTGTCTCTTAACCTTCAAATCTTCCCAAAACTTGAGGTGAAAGATTCCCTTTTTGGTTTTGTTTTTTCATGGGGCCGTGGCACGTGAGATGGTCCGATCTGATTTCTTAAAATAACCGGAAAACGAATATGTGCATTTTGAAGGTCAATGGTTGTTAGGCATTTGATTGGACAGTTTCCTATGGATGTAGATTCTGTTTGCATATGGTTTAGCTCAGTTGGGTTATTCTATTCGTAGGCTGCTGGATCGACCAAGTTGAGGCCTTTTTATTCATTTGTATATATATGTAGTTTATGCGTTTGATATAATAAATTGAATAAAAATCTTGTACTATATGGTTACAGGATGTTCTCCTTGTAAAGGGTTTGAAAAATACTACATTGGTTTGGAGGATGGTCGTGTTGACCTTTGCTATGGTTTGTGGTGTGTATATATGCTCCATTTGTTTGAAGCAGATAGGGACTAGCAGCAAGATAGGCATTTTAGATGTCAAGGTCATCCAAAAGGCATGCCCAGAACCTAACATTGAACCTTGGGAGATTCCTTACGTCCACTACCCGAATCCCAAAACTTACAGCAGGTGAAAATTGTATGCCACCTAATCCTGAGATTTAGTTGCTAAATTTGTATGGATTTTACTGATATTTTGCTTCTTTGGTGTGGTCTTGTTAGGGCGGAATGTGCTTGCAACCCTGTGCGGAATTTCGCTATTCTGTCTATGCAGAGATCTGGTAGTGGATGGTTTGAGACATTTTTAAACAGTCATGATAACATAAGCTCAAATGGGGAAATATTTTCAGTTAAGGTGAGAAGGAGTAATATGTCAACAATAACAGAGACTCTTGATACAATATATAATCTAGACTGGTTCAGTAGTGCTTCAAAAAACGAGTGCACAGCTGCAGTTGGCTTGAAGTGGATGCTTAATCAGGTAAATGTTGTTTTGTTTGTCAATGTCCTTGTCTTTTTATCAAATGCCTATCTTGTATGATATTCATCTTTGTATCCCTTTCACCATCTCATATTTAAACCAAAAGTGGATAAATTCCTCTCATCTTTATATCTGTTGCTAAAAAATTGTGGTACTTGTGGACGTTCATAATGCATAGCATGTATGCGTTCTTCAGAATTCAGATATTGAACTTCTTACAAATTCTGATACTATTTCCTGTCAGAAGGTTGAAGAAATGATAATAGAAAAAGGATATATCCATGTAATGGTTTATAGTATGTTTAATAATTCAGTTACTTACTGGTTACTACTTACCAGAGCATTCCACTTGTCAGTCTCCCCCTTTCTTTCACATGTCTAGTTCTTTGAAGATTGATGTATTTTTTTTTATATCAAAAGTGCTGATATACTCCACATTAAGTTCTTTTTCATTCATAGGATGCATTTGCTTATTTTTCAGTAAGGCTGTGTTCACCTACCTAGGTTGATGACTTCCCCTTTGTTCTTCTTACACTTTACTGCTGACCTGAAAATGGTGATCTGGCTAAACTAGCGCGCAGTGTGCTGGTTTTTATGTAAAAGTAACTATCATGCCTGCATATAATGACATTTAGTATGACTTAAATAATTTAATCGGATTAGTCCAATGAAATATGCAATCAAACATCTTAGTTTTAGAAATGATGTACCCATGCAAAATTTGGCGTGCCTTGTTACATGGCTCAATCCTTTAAGACCTACATGTTTTCTTTTGCTTTCTTCTTGTGAGGATACCTTCTCCTCGGTCTTTATGCTCTTCTCTTTCTCATTAATAAATTTCTTTTTCTATTAAAAAAATTTGAGTCGGTGTATTGAAATGAAAAAAGGAGTGATGTACCTCTAAGTGGCTGTAAAAAAGCTTGATATATGCACGAAACTTGCTTTTACTTTGTTCGGTATCAGGTGAAGAAGAACTTTCCTAGGCAAACCCTACTTTCTAGATTTGATTCACATGACTACTTTCACCTGTGAATAAAGTTCAAAACATAAGATGGAAATTTGTATTTGATTACCTAGTTTTGTTTTGATATAACTTTTAACTGGAAACTAGAATCTTTCAAGCATTATGGCAATAAATTTAAATTAATTTCTAGGCAACATGTCCACTGTAGTACCAAAGTTGGAATGATTTATAAGCAGAATAATAAGATGCTTTGGAATGCAAATGATTATTTGCCCTGTGTCTGCAAGAACCCAACTATATATTTCTAACTAATTGTTTACCAAAGCACGTCTCTTGGCTTATATGGGATTTAAAGGGAGGTAAACATGCATTGACAGTTGAAGGTGTGCTGCTGCCAAATTTTCTGTTTTTGTGGATTGCTGAAATATGAAATAAAGAGACAAGAAAGGATCAATTCTCTCTCTCCCACCCTCACCCTAATGGACATAGGTTATGCTATACAAGATGCATTCTTGCATCTTCACGTGTTACCTTTCATGTTATCAACTTTTCATTTTTCTAATTGTTTTTGTCAAGCATTACTATTTGAAAGGACCAGCACAGGTTGACTGGCTGAGTTTTGTTTGGTAATATTCAGATTTTTGTCTTTGCCATGTTTTATGGCTGCTTCCCTGATGATATGTTTGTTGACAAATGTGGATGCAACATTTGTTAATCCACATTTGTTAATTGCCGATGAAAGTTGACCGAAGATTGAGATTGTTCTTTCGCATAACGTGGATGGTTCTTGGAGTTCGTTTAGAATTTGTAGAAAGCTCAAAGTCTAAAGCCACATTAGGAGAAAGTATTATAATAGAACTTGGTTAAGAATGAAGTTCAAACATGCTTCTGATGTCAGAAGTTGCTCTTTAGAGGAGGCCAAATATTCGAACGGGCAAAGTTCATTGAATGCCGTTTTCTTATGTTGGATTAATATTTGATTGCTTATTGATACTATTTCTCAATCTTTGTAATTATGCAACTAGTTAATTATATACAGTGCACATTATTTCAAAAAGACAATTACATGGTGATGCTAAATTAGGTTCTAGGGTGCAAAGTCAAGTTAAATATTTCATTTCTCATGGTTCCTTTTATTTGTCTTCCTTTTTTGCAATTGTTAATCTGGACCGCCTCAATATTTTAATAGCTGGCTTCTATATTGCATCAAATTGTTTTTGCTTATTTGGTGCTTAGTCAGTATTTGACATGTTCTTACTGAATTCTGTTCTTTACATTATCATTTGAAGCTTATAAGGGATGCGAGTATATAATAATATTTGTATTTCAATGCAGGGATTGATGCAGAATCATGAACAGGTTGCTGAGTACTTCAGAATACATGGTGTTTCAGTCATATTTCTTTTCAGAAGGAATCTCTTACGCCGGATGATTTCTGTACTTGCAAATGAATATGATAGGAATGCTAAGCTATTAAATGGGACTCATAAATCTCATGTTCATTCACCCAAGGAGGTCTCTCTCTCTCTCTCTCTCTCTCTCTCTCTCTTTTTGGGTGCATGTTTTCATGTGTGAGTTTGAATATCCATGGTTGTACATGTGCTTTTGTGTGCTTCATCAGGATGCTAGATGCTCAATTTAGTAATGTAATTATCATACTAAAAACGGTTAAAATTCCCCGTTAATGGATTCTGACTATACTTTCAGGCAGAAATACTTGCAAAATACAAGCCCACACTCAATACATCGTTGTTGATAGCAAATCTGAAGCAAGTGAATGACACCACCACCAAGGCTTTGGAATATTTCAAGAGCACTAGGCACATTATGCTATACTACGAAGATGTTGTCAAAAACCACACTGTAAGTGGCATGCCACTGCATGATATCCGCTTCGTACTACTTTTTATACGCCCAGGAAGAGCTACTTTTTATACGCCCAGGAAGAGAGCTCTCGAGTATTCAATTGGCTTTCTTGTTTTTCAGAAATTATTGGACGTTCAGGATTTTCTGAAGGTTCCTCGAAAGGATTTAAAGACCCGTCAAGTGAAGATACATAAAGGATCCTTATCCAGCCAAGTTGAAAACTGGAATGATGTAAGCAAGGCACTATCTGGGACAGCATATGAGAATTACCTTCATGAAGATTACCGTAGGTAACACTGCTGGGTATGTACATACCTCATGCCATTCTTTTCCTTACCTCTTTTGTGTTGTTAGCGTTCGTCTAATCTCCGGCGCTGCACAAGAGCGCCAACAGGACCAAACTACCCAGTTGAAATTTTGGCCAGGCCTCCCTCATTCTTCTACTCAGGTTTTATGGTTGCTAATCTGCCTGTTCAACTAATATTTAATTCATTCTTTGTACTTCTGCCACGTTTTTTGTTTTGTTTGAACACATGTATTGGAGCCGTAAGAGGACCCTATCTGTTTCAATTTTGCAAAGTTGTTTTTTTTGTAAGATCAAGTCTTTCTTTCCCACATGACATGATCAATGGATATAGATATTTAAAACTAGTTGAAGGGAAAGAAATACAAGGACCTCTAATATTGTCAAAATTGTCAATGGAGATTACAACTGTCTATTGAAGAACTTAAGGTCGGTATGGAAAGCAGATGCTGAAAGTTATTGCAAGTTTTCAATTGTTTTCACTTCACCTTTATTTTTTAAGGCTAGCTGCTCACAGCTGGAAACGTTTAGGTTTGTACACACCATCATGTGTTTGTGTATATGTCATAATTATTATTTATATTCAAATAGTGGTTCGTGTCCTTTTAAAAAAAAAAATAAAAAAACCTGAACCAACGTTGGGAATGAGTTGTAACTCTCATAAATCACTCTAGGGAATATGCATACCTCTCACGTGGTAATTTGAGGGTCATAAAAGTCTCGTGTCCTTTCGTTTTTCATTTTTAGCTACTGACTTCTGTACATTTTCCTAATGAATGGGGGGAAAGGTAATTGTGAGAGAGAGATTCATCAACTGATCTAAAAGTAGACAATTCTTAACATTTTTTTGAAGAGAGAATTTGAGCATCATGTTGTGCCAAAGAAAGAAAATAAACGTCATCAGAGAGTAGTTGAAATACTCACGAATACGGGATAGGAAGCGCTGATATCATGTCTATGCGTGAATATCGAACAAAAATCATGTAATAGAACAAAAAAATCGATACAAAATAATGATTTCGTGTCTATTTCATTCCCGTAATCCAAAGCTAGTCAAAAATTCAAATCTGAGGGAGGAGGCATACCTAAAAGTTCAAAAATCCAATTGGAAAAGTACAAGGTTGACTAGCAAAACTTGACACGGTGCCTTCAACTTCAACATGCAATGCTTCCACTCGTGAGGCCATTTTTGACCAGGTCGCGTTGGTGTACACAACAACTTTCACGTACCAATCCACCACCAAACTCAACTACTGCTTTTAAAAAATAAATAATACTACTAACCGTGGATCGTATACGTTGCGCGGTTTTTTGTAGTCAATGGTCAATTAAAATAGATGCAATTAAAGCCACCTTTGAACGCTTTCCATGTTTAAAGGAATGTGAAAAATTTTACTCGACGGATATTTACTTCGAACGCTTTCCACCTGTGAAAAATTCTGGTGTGCTCTCGAAGGATATTTAATGCATGCTTTAAGAATATTATTAACAACTTATTTTAATTTATAATATTTAAAAATATATAAAAATTAAATAATGAGTGGTTAACAATATTCGTAGAGTGTGTATTAAATGTGTTCTAAGAATATACAATAATTTCTCTTTTTTACTATCTGTCAATTCATCAATAAGGACTACTATGCAATTAATGTATTCTTCGTGGAACAATATTGCTATAATTACGAGCTGTCTTTTTTTGGGGAGAGGCTAAAACTATTATTACGTTTAAGTGGATCAGAAGTTATGCCAAGCTTGTTCAGAGGATCTAGCCTTCGAATTGTGTTGCGTAGGCAGAAAGAGACGAGCTGAAGAGTTAAAGAACGAGGACTTACTTAATTACTAAAATATATTGAAATCAAAAGTTGATTAAACTAGTATTTAAATAAGTAGTTAGTGGAGAGCCATAACATTATCAGTTGCTCTGGACTCTCAATATTTTTTTAAAAAAAAATTATAATAATGTTGTTTGATAAAATAATATAAAAATTACTCTCAATAAGCAAAAAATCACAAGAATGATGTTAAGTAAATATATCGTTAATTTGCTCTTACAATATAAAATAATTATAATGAATATAAATAGTAAAAGATTATTTCTATTTTAATGTTTTCATTAATTATTGAAGAAAAAATTTGTAATTTTATTAAAATTTAAGATTAACTGAATCTTTTAAAATTTTGGTGAGCTAGATTAAGCTTTGAAAAATTTATTTCTAGAACTCTCAAGAGACTCTCAAAAGCCAAGAACAAAAGCTCTTTAGTTTTTTTTATCAAACATAAAAAATTGACTTGTGTTTTTTGATAATAAGAACATCTCCTTAAAATGCTTTACCAAACCAATCATTAGTGTGTATTTTGTTCAACTTTTATAAAATTAATTATTCATAGAATTGATTTTAGTTAAGTTGATTTAGATATAAAATTTGTATTTGATAGTTTCTCTAAAAATGATTTTGACATAAAGTAATAAATTTTTACTTATTTTAGAATTAATTAAGCAGCTATAAATAATTTTAAGAATTGCTATAAAATAAAAATCAAATAATATGAACAAAATAGAAAAAATCAATTCTGATTGCCAAAATTGATTTTGAGGATTAAAAAAAACAAAAAACACGTACTTAAAAGTTTGCATTTTAACAAATTTCATTCAAGACGGGTGGATACAAGTAATAACAAATTAATATTTGTAAACACGTGACTAGATTCGTTCATATAGCTAGTTTATAGCTTTCATTTTAGAAGTAAATTTAGGATCAACTATGTTTTTGAGTTTGAGTAGAATTTTGCTAATTATATAGACAAGGGGGGAATTAATTGTCTTAGCAATCTAGACGTTGCATGTTGTATCCTATAAGTATGTTCTTTGCTCGCAAATCAGAATAATCTATGAGCTCTCTTTCATGTAAAAAAAAAAAAATAGAAACACAAATTTTTATTGACAACATGTAAATATAATATAACATTATTTATTACGAGTTTGGGTAATAATTTTTAGCACACTTGCTAAAAAAATGTAAAATAGTATGATTTCATTAAAAAATAAAAAATTCAAGTCTTTAATGTAATAAAAGACTTAAAAACCTAAATACATCACTTTAAATTTCTTAACAAACGTCATTAACTAAACCCCTTACTAATATAATAATAAAAGTTTTAACTTTTAATCTAGTAAATATTTCGACATGTAGCATTTTCAAACTTAGATATAACAATAACAACTAAGTATTATCCCATTATATGGTGTCAGCTACATGAATTAAGGAACATTATAGTGTTTTATCTTAAAGCAATTTATAAGCTATTTTTCAACATCATATTTAATTTTAATCATACTTAATTATGATTTATTAACATTAAATAACGATTTTTTTGGACAAGTTTCGGACTTTGTAACATATTAATTCTATTGCGATGATTTTCCGTTAAAATTTAAATAAAATTATTTTCATTTCAATGCTAAGATCGTAAACGATGAAGAGTTAACAAAAATATAAAAGATTGTAAAGAAAATATAAAAATAAAATGATTTTTTTAAATAATCAAAATGAAAAATATAACAAATTCAGAAAAAGATCTTGGCAAATATTAATAGATATGGATAGATTATAGATAAATGGATATTTCACTTTTTATATATTATACAGAGAAGTTGAAACAAAAGTATTCGGAATGGTTTAGTATCGAGGAAAAAACATAGAAGGAAAAACAAAGTAGTGTTACTTAGAAGAAAAAAAAAAATTATGAGCAAAGTGGTGTGGTGCTTCTACGACATATTAAAAAAGCAATCAGTATTCAGTTTGAAATGTGTCCTTTGACACACAGCATGGATTGCTTCAGCACACAGATTTAGTAGCATCTGATTATGTTTGTAGCTTGTAAGTAACAAGAATAACGCGTAATTAATTATTCATGGTTAAATATATAATTTGTTAGTTAATATTATTTTTTTGGCTAAATCTGATAATAATTACTATATGAATTACTCAATAATCTAAAAATCACAAAGTAATTATATTTGGTAGTAACATTTTAGCGTGATGGGAAATTATCCTAAAAAAAAGCGTGGCCGTTTAATTTGATTTCACCCCCTTGATTCTTATCAAGAAAGCAAGCCAAAAGAAAACCCTAAAGGGATGGAGAAGCGAAGCAGCTTGAAGCTGAAGGGGTGCAAGTGGGAGAAGCAGGCAGAGCGAGGAGAGCCGTTGATGTGATGTAGAAGTGGGTCCCACAGCACACGACATCCATCACGGACGGCTTAGACGGACGTTGCAATCGAGGTTAACGTTCCTTAACCCCAGATCCAAAGATCGTTAATGCCGCGTTAAGCGAGAGGAGGTGCTTTAAAACCCAACCCTACTGCCACCGTAACCCTCCTCTTTTGTTTCTCTCTCGGCACCTGCTTGGACCAGGTCCTCTCTCTTCTTCTCTCTATCGCATCTTCGATTTCAGCGTAGCGAAGAAGAGAAGGTACAGAGAGAGAAACTATTTTATTTTTATATCTACATATATAGGGCTGCTTGCTTTGCTTTTGCCTTTGATTTGGATTTGGATTTGGATTTGGATTTGGTAGAAGGAAGCGAAATGGCTCAACAAACCAACGGTGGGGATCTGAATCAGCAAGGTCAGCAGCAGCAGCAGTGGGCGCAGCAGCCGCATCAGTATCAGCAGCAATGGATGGCCATGCAGTATCCAGCAACCGCCATGGCCATGATGCAGCAGCAGATGATGATGTACCCCCAGCATTACATGCCTTATCTCCACCACCATTACCAGCCTCCGCCGCCGCCTCACCACCAGCAGCAGCACTTTAAGCAGCAGCAGCAGCAGCAGGCCACGACGCCGCCTGCATCTCAGCACCCGCAGCAGCAGCACCCGAAGCAATCTGGATCCAACGATGAGATCAGGACGATCTGGCTCGGCGACCTTCACCATTGGATGGAAGAGAACTACCTCGTTAACTGCTTTGCTCACACCGGCGAGGTATAATTCTCTAGTCTCTTCCCCCTTTCTATTTATGGATGCTGCGTGGCCTGGATGTTGAAATTGAATTTCTGATATCTGGTGATTTGTTGCTTGTTCTCGGTTTAGTTTCAAGGAGATGCGCATTGGCATAATTAACACCATCTCTTGTGCTGTTAAATGCAGGCAATTACTGTGCAGACTGAAATTTGTGTGTATTTGTTAAGTTTGTTATGTAGTAATAATTCTGTGACCCTGCGTGTTTGGGAGATTCTGTTTCGTATAAACGAACTTGATTTGTAACGTGAAGTTAGTGCAATTGTTACACCACTAGCTTTCACCTTTAGTTCTGCCACTTTAGTCGTTTCGTTGTACAGAATTGAATCTTCATAATGTGCTTGCTGAACTGTGGATTGTGCAGACAAACAGATTGCTGATTGACATTCTTGTTGTAACAACTGGCAACTCAGTTGCGTGAGCTGTCATCTAGACTTCACTTTATGTGCCTTGATATTTTTGTGTGTGATTGTTGGACTTGGGGCATTGGTAAGTGATAATTGAAGACGATCTTCCTTTTTCAGTTCTTGGCGTTGTGACTACAAGATGACTTGCACACTAATTGTGGCTCAGCCCTAGGGTTAGGAGTCACCTTGGAGTGGCCCAAGCGCCCCCTAATCTGAATGCTTAAAATGTATGCCTGTTGACCAAGGTTTTTATTAACCTTATACATTCAAGATCTCTTAATTGCACTCTGGAAAAAGTGTGTAATAAAAGCCACATTGGCTCAATCTTCTGTCTTCTTTTGTTACTATCATGTGTTAAAGATATGCTGCAGACATTTAGTCATTACTACCATTTTGGAGCATTCGTCAACCTTTATGCTTGTGTGATTCCCATTAGTTTTTCAAAAGGAGCTTTAGCTCAAAGTTAGTGCATTACTAAGCAAGGATTTTTGAATTTTGGCATTGCAGGTTTTATCAGCCAAGGTCATACGAAATAAGCAAACTGGTCAGTCGGAGGGATATGGGTTTGTGGAGTTTTATTCTCGAGCAACGGCCGAGAAAGTCTTGCAGAACTATAATGGCACTATGATGCCAAATACAGATCAGGCATTTCGTCTGAATTGGGCAACATTCACCACGGGCGAGAGGCGATCTGATGCTACTTCTGATCTCTCTGTATTTGTGGGGGACTTGGCCATAGATGTTACTGATGCTATGCTGCAAGAGACTTTTGCTAGCAGATACTCATCTATTAAGGGAGCGAAAGTTGTCATTGATTCTAATACTGGCCGTTCAAAAGGCTACGGTTTTGTTAGGTTTGGTGATGAAAATGAGAGGACAAGGGCAATGACTGAAATGAATGGCGTTTTTTGTTCAAGTAGGCCTATGCGAATAGGTGTTGCAACACCCAAGAAAACTTATGGCTATCAGCAACAACAATATTCTTCACAAGGTATGATATTTATAATTCTTGTTTTGCATGATTGTGAAGTAATTTGGTTATATTATTATATCACAATGTTCTATTTTGTTATTTATGTGGTGCCACTGTAATTGGAATCTATCTTTTCTGCTGAATGTACCTCCTAATTTCTCTATAATTTCCTCGAGGACTTTTAGAAGGTACCAAAATATAGTTTCCTTGTGGACTTTTAGAAGTTAATACTTCTTTATCCAATGTGTGTTTCAAGGTTTCATAGTTTTGTTATATCTTCTGTAGTTGGTGTTTTAATTTGGTATGTGCACATCCTTTACTTTTTTAAGCTAGTTAATTATTTATGTCTAAGATGAAAGTTGCAAGTATTGTGCTTTATGCTATCTGTAATCATAATTCAAATCATTTGGATGCTGGGTGACGCAATTTTTGTATAAAAGTCTGTGCTCCATCATTTGCTACTTACATAGATTTTTTTACGCTTAGGTTAAATGCCATAAGTTGTGTCTGGTTGAATGGGTTGATATTTTATTAGATATTTTTCTATGCTTTCTGGCGTATTGTTGCTTCCCCCTTGCCTGTCTATTGTTATATTCTCCAACGTTGTTTTTTATTAAAAAAAAAAAACAATATCTCCAATGTCCACGTTTCAATTAATTGTCGAGTTTCAATAAATTGTGTGTGGATATCTTTTCAGCTTCCACAATCTATAAGCTTAAATACATAACCACACTGCAATGTTCTTTGTTCACTGTTTTCAAATGTATATATTGCCTAGTTCTGTGATGCCAAAAGTTTATTTCTGGAATGCAGTATATCATATATTATGCTTCTACTTAAAATTTATAAATTCAATCTTGTATTTATTGAACCAGCTGTGGTGTTGGCTGGTGGACATCCATCCAATGGTGCTATGGCCCAAGGTTCCCAGTCTGAAGGGGATCTTAACAACACAACTGTGAGTCTGTTTATATATATATATATATATATATATATAAATATAATTTTTTAACGTTTTATACCTGTTAACCAACTTGTGTGTGAAATCTCAGTAGACTGATCTTTGTTACAGATATTTGTTGGGGGGCTTGACTCTGATACCAGTGATGAGGATCTCAGACAACCATTTTTGCAATTTGGTGAGGTTGTCTCTGTGAAAATTCCAGTGGGTAAAGGGTGTGGTTTTGTCCAATTTGCTGACAGGTACTCTTGGGGTATCCCTTATTTCTTGCATGTCAATGCAACCCAAGCCACCCCTTGCAGTGCAACGGGTGGTTTTCTGTGAAATGAAAATTAACTTGTGCATTCTTGAGATGAGTAAGGAGTTCTCTGTTATGCCATATTTTATTGCTCTCTGAATATGGTAAGGATAAGGATATCAAGCTAGTTTTTCAGGGCTATTGCATATGCCTTGTGATTGCTGTTGTTGCCATTGTCATTAGTATTGTCTTTTCCTGGGTAATTTAGCTATTTTTTTGTGTGCCTGCTGCTGTTGTCTGTGTTACAGAAAGAATGCTGAGGAAGCAATTCAAGCATTGAATGGGACTGTAATTGGGAAGCAGACAGTGCGTCTATCTTGGGGTCGCAGTCCAGGAAATAAGCATGTGAGTTGGTTTTCCTAATGTGTGAATTCGATTCTTGTTTAATATTTTTACCATTAGCTATGTAGTGGGAAAATTGATTGAGTCTCGTTCTTTTGTCAAGTGTGTTCAGTTTGATACTTTTTGTGCACTAAATCCGTGAAACTATTTGTTTCGTTAATGGTAAGGAGTATAGGCATCCAACAGTCCTCTTATGACTTGTTTTTTTCCTACCTGCATGCCCTTATTGTTTGTAAAACTTTGTTGCTCTGTAGATTTGCCCCTCAACATATTCTTTTTAATTTCTTGCCTACTTTAGATTTAGATTTGGAAAGCCCCCAAAGTCAATTCTCACTTTCCAAGCAGAAAGAAATACTATTCCTGACCAATTTTTTCCTACTCAATCATCTTATGACTTTTCATATTGTAATCAATGTCTAATTTAATTCCTTGGAATGTAACAGTGGAGAGCTGATTCCAATGGAAACCATTATGGGGGTCAAGGTTACGGAGGGCATGGATATGCTGTGAGACAGAACCATCAGGATATAGCTATGCAGCCTGCTGCTGCAATTCAAGGGGCTTCCTAATGTGTCATAGTTGAAGTCAGGATTGAAGTAGGATGGATTTTATTGCTCTCCAAGTAATGTTGTATTATTTTAAATTTTGTAGCTGAATTTATATTGGTATGCAAGGTTTTGAAGATTGTATTAATAGATTGTCTGAAATTTTTGGATTGAACCTGACCATATATAAAGTGGCTCGGCTATTTTTTAAAACCCTTAAAAACATAATGGCAGTAGAGAGCAAAGGTTATTTTGAATATTTATCTTTGCAGTACAACAAAACTGCCTGCGTGAACTCGTTGTAACCTCTGAATTTGAAACGCAAGTCAATACTGAGAAAAATATGCTGGATTATGAAGGAAAAAAAGATTAAATTAACATTTCTGAAGTAAAAATTGTTAATTTATTTTTTAGGAGTTCAGCTAGTAGCACACACCGGTTCTGAACACATCATTTTCCCAACCTTGTGTTGGAAAACTTGTTTTTTTTTACTGTGCAATGATACAGCTTGCAAAAACTCCTAATAGATGGGCTGTTTGGATTTTTTTTTATAGAATTGAATATAATTTTATCGGGAATTGGATTCAAGGGGGAATCGAATTTTCATATTTGGAATAAATAAGTAAATTAAAAGAGTTAAATTCATTTTTATTGTTTGGAATGTCTATACAATGAATTGAACTAATTATTTAGACTATTTTGTCATTCATTAATAAAATATTATATTTTAATAATAAACTTAATTATTTATTAGAAAAACATGACACAATCAAAATCAAACCAAAGCACTCTATAAAATAAGTTTATCAAGAACTTTTTTTCGTAAGAATTTTTTTATAAAATTTTTAATATTATAAAAATTTGTTTTGAATTTTTGCATTTGGGACAAAGACTCTACAATCAATTTATATATATAAAAAATTGAATCTTATTTGCTATTGTCATACACATACATATTTTTTGATGAAGCATAATATTAATGGACATTCATCCAATATCAAAGTAATTAAAGAGAGGAAGAGAAAATAAGAAGAGTAAAAAATAATAGGAAAACAAATGAGCACAAACAAAGAAGAATAAACAAATTGAGGTGAAGTGTGAGTGTGAGTTACGTGAGGGAACCATATACTTGTGTGAGGGACTAGAAGCAAGAGTTGATATTGGAATGACCAAAGAGGCCTACATATGCTTTTCATTGATTTGAAGAAAGCATACGATAAGGTGCCAAGAGAGATTTTATGGAAGGTTTTTTTTTTTCTTTTTAAATTCAATACCTTTTGGTAATTTAAAGTACATAGAGCAAGAAATTATGCACATATCAATTAAAAGTTTATTCACAAACTTCATGTTTATTTTCTTCTATGGTTATAATTTTGGCAAAAGAAATAAAAACTCATTTTTAGATAAAAATAACTTTTTCTCCTATGATAAACCATTTTAGATTTTGATAAAAAAAATTTGTCTTTTACAATAATTTAATTGTTTGGAAAGTGCTTAGTATTATTCTGAGTTTATCTGATATATTTTTTTTTCAAATGATTATGAAAGATTATACTTCAAAAAATGTTTGTTTTTTATTTGTTTTGTTTCAGTACTAATTATGAATTGATACTACAACGATTGAATAAGATAAAATCATATAATTATATGTGACACACCAAACACATGATATTAAATAAATTTATACAATATATTTTTATACTATATTATTATGTCTTATACTATTATATTTAATATTATTAGATCTTATCCTATATCGTGTATCAAACGAGGCTTAAGAGCCTGAAAAAAATGCAGGATTTTGTAAAGGTTCCACGTAGCCTTACATTAAGAGTGCTTGCTATTTCTGAAAAGATTCCAGCTCCGATTCAAAAAAAAGGAAGTATCTTCGTGGAGAGAGAGCATGATCTCCCCGTAGAACCTTCATGCATGAGATTGAATAGGATAGTAACATAAGCAACTTGTTAGTGCGATAATTATACCGAGAATACTTTTAATATATTTTTAAACAAACACCCCATAAGAAATGAATTTTGTTGTCCATCAAGATTCTAAAGCATATCACATGTGCTTGATCGTTATTATTGGAAACCATTCGTTTAGAGTTTAAAATGGGATGAACCGATGAGTCGGCTCGAATAACCCAACAAAATCAGCAGGTTGAACTAGAAAAATAAGAATTAAAAATGATAATGGGTCGTTGTAATCTAACCCGATTTAGTCCAGCCCGAATTGATCCAATTCACTCTAGTTGTGCTAGCCTGATTGTTCAAACATATTTTTTTACTTATGAAAATAAACAATTTAAGGTGAAAATCCAACTACTCAGTAGATGGTCTTGGTGATGGATGTACGTGTTTTGAAGCAAGTGAAGAGAAACACCAGGAAAGGATCCCAATGAGTAAGCGGTGTCAAGTAACGGGCAAAAAACAAAGGGCTTTCCAAAGAAGGGTTATGGAAGAAGTAAGTTGGGAGACGCAAGAAAAAACAAATGAGTTATGAGATAAGATGACCAAAGAGATCAAGAAGGTGGCAAGAAAGACACTAGGGTAATCTAAGAACCTTGGATTTAAAGGTAAAGAGTCTTGGTGGTGGGATGAAAGCGTATAAGATAAAATCAAGGCAAAAAATGATTGCTTTAAAACTTAGTCTAGATGTAAGAATGTTAAAAATTTGGAAAAATATAAGACAATTAGGAGAGAAACAAAAAAAGGCAGTGAGCTAGTGAGTGAAAAATGAGCTAGGTCTTTTGATGGGTTATACCAATCCTTAGGCACTAAAGCAGGGGAGAAGGGTATTTACAAGTTAGCTAAAGGTAGGGAAAGAAGAGTAAAAAACTTGGACCAAGTAAAGTAAATTAAGGATGAGGAGGGTAAATCCTAGTCACAGAACAAGACATCAAGATTAGGTGAGAAAACTACTTTTAGAAGCTGTTAAATGATGGAAAAGAGTCCCTCCCACAATCAGATAAATTAAATATGAGGGACGAAGATTAGAATTATACGTTTTATCATAGAATACGAGAAGTGAAGATAAAAGAAACTTTGAAGCAAATGGAGAATGGTAGGGCAGTAGGACTGGATACCATACCTATTGAGATATGGAAATGCCTTGGAGAAAAAAGAACATAGTGGCTCACAAAGCTTTTCAAGGAGATCATAAGGTTGAAGAAAATGCTAGATGGTGGAGGAGGAGTGTCTTGGTTCCTACCTTAAAAAACAAGGGAGATATACAAAATTGTGCAAACTACAGAGGGATTAAGCTCATGAACCACTCTTTGAAATTATGGGAAAGAGTAATTGAATACAGATTGCGACAGAAGACCCACATCACAGAAAATCAGTTTGGTTTTATGCCTGAGAGGTCTACCATGGAGGCGATCTACTTATTGTAAAGATTGATGGAGAGATATTGGAATGACCAAAGAGGCCTACATATGGTTTTCATTGATTTGGAGAAAGCATACGATAAGGTGCCAAGAGAGATTTTATGGAAGGTTCTGGAGAAGAAAAGAGTTCAGATTGCTTACACACAAGCAATCAAAGATATGTATGACAGGGTCACAACTAGCGTAAGAATGCAAGGTGGAGCGACAGAGGAATTCTCCATCACCATTGGTCTACATCAAGGGTTAAGGCTGAGTCCCTATCTTTTCACTCTTGTCTTGGATGCTCTTACTGAACACATTCAATGCCTAGTACCCCAATGCATGCTTTTCGCAGATGACATTATTTTGGTGGGAGACTCGAGAGAAAAGTTAAATGGAACGTTAGAACTATGAAGACAAACGTTGGAAACAAACATCTTCATATAAGTAGAAGTAAGACCGAATATATGGAATGCAGATTTAGTAAGAGGCGTACAAATCCAAATATAGAGGCGTACAAATCCATTACTTCTAATTCTAGTTTCGAGTGTCTATCTCTTAACTTAGAATTCACTCAATAAAAGGAATTCAGTTCAATTTCTTAAATTGAGATTTTGAAACACATTTTATGATTGAATGTCATTAATTTATTGCCAACCCCTACTAAAATTTGTTAGACTTTCAACCAATCATGCTAAAACGTAAGAGGGAAAGCAAGTTCAAAGAAAATAGTCTATTTTCCGGTACCAAAAAACAAATAAAAATGTAGTTTCGTATAATTTTGTCATATCTGCAATTGTCATGTGTTTTTGGTGCAATTTGTTTAATGAAAAAACTTATGCGCTGCACGCGTAATTAATATACGCTTGACATCAACAATTTTGGCTGCGACTTTTGTATTTCTTATATATATATATATATATATATATATATATATATATTGTTTTTTAGCTCCGTGTTGTATATTTTGTTAGTTACAACTTACAAGTTCGGTAAGAATTTGTTTATTTATTTATTTTGACGTGAGAATTCTATTTAATTTAATCATACTTCCAGAAGCAAATTTGATAAGTACGATATTTATTGACACATTATTTCTGGTCAATAAGCATCAGGGGGGGGATGAATTTCATGTCAATTTAGTTAATTACTAATTTTTAACAGCAAACAAGCAACGTGCAGTGTTACCCAAGAACTAAATGACAAAGTTGAGTCCCCAATTTTCTCACCATTTGAGATTGTTTGTGATTAGTCATCTAACAACTCCCATGAAAAACAGAAAATGTGTTGCAACTTACAACTAAAATAAACGAGAAATCCTTAATTAGATGCCAATTTCCATTTTGATTTGTCCTTACGAACTTGTCCCTAACTTCTTGGTTCATAAGAATCATAACAGAGGACAGAAAAATAATCTCATTTAAAAAAAATAAATAAAATATTTTACATTATTTAAAAAAAAAGTAATTTTTTAAAATTGTATTTTAATACTTGTTATTTTTAAAGAATATTACATATAAATTTGTTATCAATTGAACAAATCCTGTGTAATTATATCTGAAATTGGTTAAGCAATGAGAGTTAATTCTGGAGCATGATGTTTCTATATGTCTAAATTAAAGAACTCGTGCAATTAGATCTTTGAGCTTTTGCTATATATAATGTAGGAATGGAATTGGTCAAATTGATAGAACTACACGTTTTGAGAGAATTAGTGCTGGCTAGCCGCAATGTGATCCATAACGGGGGATTCAATTATGTTATGTTTTATGCGAGCAGACTCGAAATATGAAATTAACTAGAAACTCAAATACTATTTTATTTATTTAACTATTGTCTCAAGTGGCCTTAAGGTGACCATGATTAGCTAGGATGAAACTATTCATATTGGATCCTTTCATAAAATAAAATTTCAAATGAAAGAGGCATTGCCACGTTGTTGAACATAAATTATGGTTGTTTCATGCACAATAGTCAAAAAAGAACAGAGGAGTGAGATAGTTGTTGGAAATTTTGATTAAATAATATGCTGAATTTCATTCTACATTGCCCAAGAGTATAAATGTATATTAGACTTCTTTCGGTACAGAACAACGAACCTTCGCACTACGTCAAAAATTACAACTTACTAATTTCTCAAGTAACAACCAATGATAGTCAAGAAAAAATGAGAATGACATGTGATTCCATTATCCAGAAAGAAAAAAAAGAATGGGAAAAAGTCTAATTTTGTGTCAGAAGCGTGGAAATCTTGTTATCTAAGAATTGATTCATCTGGAGTCTGGTCTACTATGCTTAGCCCTGCAACATACGTGCAAACAATATCAGAATTTGAAAGTCATTAGACAAATACAATTGCTTAATTAAGTGCTTATTGCTAATCTTGAGCACTGGCAGAGTAGGGAATGTTTGCTTCAAAGATTTAACATTTAAACCAAATTAAGTGTTATGATAGTTAGCTCATTGGGATTCTAAAAAGTTGATTATTTTCATGTTGGCATTATGGATAATATGAACAAAAGCACCCCATGCTTGAATGAATAAAGTGAACATTATTATGTAATTGGTATGATATCTGCTTTAACTAGCAAGGTGAATAAACTTTTTCTAAGGACCAAGCTTTATGGCTGACCACAATATCTCATCACTTTCAAAATTATTAGCAAAAAATGCAATATTCCTACTAAAAATTTAACCAACAAATAAACAGAAAGAAACTGATATAGGAAATAAAGGGTAACATAACTGCTATCAAATCAACGGCGACAAGGAAAAGCACTTTCTTTGTCTCTGTCTTACAGGTATCTTTTTCTTCTTTTGTCACCATGCACCTTTTTGATTCCAACATTGCTAGTCTTCTTAAAATTTGAATCATCCGACTGTTTAAAAACTTACATGCTTTGTTTGGTACGAGGGTTTTGATTGAATGTAAGAGAAAGAGAGACTAAGTGACAATTCTCTTTCTTTGATTTAACAGACTATGACGGAAAAAGAGTGCAGGACCAATACATTGAGGACACTGTGTGAAGAGATTTGAATTAATTTTAACTTGGAGTAGATTTTTTAACCTTTGTTGCACCATCTTATTAGCCTTTCTCTCCTGCATTGTTATAACATGGATTCGATTTTTTTTATATATTCTCTAATTGGTAAATGATTTGCAAATATTTTTTTAGGTGTGTGATAAAGTTAAATGGATTCTTTGACTTTAAATCGGAGTGAACATTTTTCTCAACATAAATTTTAATCTATCAAAATAAAATGTTCCTCCAAAAGAAAAATTAATGAGTTTTGTGATTCAATATATATTGCAAATTAACATTGACAACTACAAAATGTGAGATTTTTTAAAAAATATTGGTTAGTAAAATATGCATAAGTGATTGAATTTAGTTTTGATGTATTGCGGATGTAAAAGATTTTCATTATATATTATTTCATCACCAAAAATATTATTTGCTATCCTTATTCATAATAAACGTTTTACTTGCTTCCCTCTAAACGTTATTATCTCATTACCAAAACATTTTAAAAACTAGCCAATTGCAGCAGCAAAATCATACATATTCACACCTTCTCCCATAATGAAAAGGGGTGTAATCCTCAAGTTTAGACTTTTTCCTCAACACAAGAAAAGAAAAATTACAGGAATTCTCTACTCCATACCCATCTATCCCCAATAAAAACCAAGCACTCCAAAAGAAAACAAGATGTTAAAGAGAAAAAGCGACGTTAAAAATGCGAGAATATTATTATATATACTTATATTATCTGTACTCACTTAACATGTGATACAGTATCACTCACATCTTATTATTAGATCTTAGTAGAAGTCTCATCCTATTCAGATCTCATCTCAATGGTTTTATACAAAATATGTAAAATCAACATTTCTATCCAATAAATAAGGAAGTCACACATGAACCAACTCATCCTTAGCACGTGCAGTGCTATTTGAATCACTCGGAAGTGGAGACACTCTGTCATTCTTGTCATAATACATCATAAGACCAATTGTATTAGAAGTGGTTCTCAATGACAAAATGCCTACATCTTTGGAGCGATTCAAATAGTATTTCCCCCTTATTACATATAGGAGACGTAGTAGAATAAAAACATGAATTGTATGAAATACTAAATCAACTCATATTTTATTTATCATTAAATAAAATTTTAACGAGCTCCACCCTGTTCGTCTACTATTGAAATCTTGTTCAATTCTAGTAGATAAATGGCCACAATAGGTTAGTTAAAAGAGTTCTGCTACACACACCAAAAATCATACACCGTACATACGTACACCTCGTACTTATATACATAAAATTTGTGTTTTAACTCATGTAATGTTTATGCACTTAATTAAATATAGTTGAGAGTATCATTTACAAGTTTGTAATGTTTGTGCACTCATAAAAATAAAGTTTGTGTGTTATTAATGGTGTATGTATGAGTGTATGAAACTAGGTGTACATGTAGCATTTTTGTAGTTAAAATAAGACTAGTGCAATAAATGAATAATTGGAAAAGTGAGGAAAACAGTTGGTGTGCTTGTTGGAAAGGCGGCTTCCGAGTGACCAGTCCATCTTCACTCAAGTCAATCTTTCCCCCCCTCTCTCTATTTATTACCCTCATCACATTCACACTCACACACACATCGCATACATGGAGATGGAAGTAGTGGCGGTTCCCGCGCCGGCGGAATTCAACTTCGACAGCAACTGCTCCTCCCCTTACATCACGGCCCCTTCTAGCCCCCAGCGCTTCGGCGGCCCCAGCTTCTTCTTCAGCGCCCCAACCAGTCCCGCCAGGATCTCCTCCTTCCTCGACCACCACTCCCCTCCTCCCCAACACGCCACCGACGACGACCGCCATGACTTCGAATTCAACTTCAGCGGCCACCTCGACCGCCCCTCCCTCTCCGCCGACGAGCTCTTCGACGGCGGCAAGATCCGGCCCTTAAAACCCCCTCCCCGCCTACAATCCGGAGACGGGCCCACTTTGGCAGCCGCAATCGAAGAAGAAGAAGAAGAAGAAGAAGAAGAACCACAACGACAAAAGCGAGGACGAGAGAGGGCTCCGTTTCCCGGGCGAAAGGGAAGCAGATCCTTATCTCCGCTAAGAGTCTCGGACGTCATCGTCTGCGATTCCGCCGAAGAGAGAGGAGGAGAAGTTCCTTCTTCCGCAAGCAACGTGGAGGGCAAAAGCTCCTTCCTTTCATCGATTTCGTTCACGAGAGGGTACAGAAAATGGAGGCTGAGGGATCTTCTCCTCTTCAGGAGCGCGTCGGAGGGGAGGGCCACCGACAAGGACCCTCTCAGGACAAAGTACGAGGCTCTCTCCAAGAAAACAGATCAGGACGACCTCAGGAACTGCAGCTTCCGGTCCACCGAGAGTTCCGGTTCGGTTTCCAGAAGGAGAGGACCGCTTTCGGCCCACGAGCTTCACTACACGGTGAACCGGGCCGCCTCCGAAGAGTTGAAGAAGAGGACCTTCTTGCCTTACAGGCGGGGCCTCTTGGGCTGCTTGGGCTTCAACCCTCGCGGCACCAGCATCCACCACATTTCTAGAGGAATCGGATCCTTCTCGCGTTCTTAGAGAAACACTTCTATGCTTTATTTTTGTGCCCTCTCCCTCAATAGTTTCCCATACCCTCTATTTTCATTTGGTACAAAAAAATACATAATTTTTAATTCTTAATCTTTCTTTCTTCCTTCCTTGCATCCAGATACCTCGTTTGGATTCTTGTTTTTCTCCTATGATTATTCCGTATGCTTGTTTTCTCTTTTCACGCGGTTCGGTGCTTGTGGTTTTTTCTTTTCCTCTCAATTTTTCGTGTTTTGTTGTCTCCCCATATCCACTAGAGGCTGAAATTAATTTGTACGAAAAATAATTGTACCATTCACACAGACCAAAAAAAAAAAAAAATTTACATTAGATTCCTTACCTATATGTGTATTTTTGTTTAGTCTATTCATTCAAATCGTGTGAATGCCGGCAAAGTCTAGTATTTGCTAACTGGGAAGAAAAGCTGTTTGGACAATGATATATACCAGAGGGTTTTGTGAATTTTCCCATGGGTTTTATGTTCTGAATCATAATTGAGCCTTCTTTTTTTTTTTTAATTTTCTCAATTGCCGACACTCTGTACAAATATTACCCTGTGTTACTGTATAAAATAGGAGTTTCCAAAGGAAAATGTTTAATGTTAGATATCGCTGAAGCTGATGTGTTCCTGGGCTGGTGAGTTACACATGTAGAATGATCACATAATATGCTTAGCTAGAAGAATCAATTAGGAAAAGTTCTGAGTTTAAGCAATATAAGCATGACATACCAAAAACAAATATTCTTTATCTTTATATTTATATTTATATATATATATATGGGATGGTTGAGGTGAAAGAGAAATTTTTTTACAACACAGCTCACATATCGCTGACATCAATATACGAAGACACTCATCTGACACACTTGTCACGTATGTTTGAAAGTGTCTAAATAAAAAAAATCATAATTTGTCGTGTCTAAGGATGTCTGAGTTATATCTAAATGTTTTTTGAGCCTTGTCCAAATAAAAAATATTTTAAATATTAAATAATTTATAATAATATGGACCCCTTAAAAAATTAACAAGTATTGACACATGAAAATATTTTGAATGTTTCATATATTTTGAAACGAATTCTGGAAGTATTAAAAATTAGTTGTTTGATATTAATGAAAATATTAGGATATTATTATAAATATTTAATTTTACACCTATATATGTTGTGCCCGTGTTCTGTAAAATTTTAAAATAGGTGTTTCGAAGTATCGTTTGTTGTATCGTGTCCCGTGTTGGTGTTGGTGTTGGTGCTTCTTAGTTTGGAACAAGTTAGAGCATTTTACAACAACTATGCTAACAAGATTGGTTTTGATTTTGTTCTTCTCTTCTGGTGATGCGTTGGATCGACGGGCCTTTGCGATTAGGGTTGCTTTCTATGTTTTTTTTTCTGTAGCAACAACTTTGGAAACATCCTTTGATGCAATTGGGGCATTTTTCGTTTCCGCTCAATGACTTTTTTGTCCCTTTGTTAGTGTGGACTTTGAAGTCCTTGTCGACTCAATTCAATTTTGGACTTTGATCTTGATGATTTGTGTGGTGTCATCTCTACATCATTAGAATAATCAGAATTTATGATAAACAAACATATACGAACACATGAACAAACTTACACACACAAATGACCGAACATTGTATATATAATTGATGGTTTTATATGGCTTAAAGAAGGGGGTTGAATCTAAGTAACTATTTCTTTTTCAGAAATTTATTTATTATGATCAGAAAAGTAATCTCCTAAAACTTTAAGAGATAATCTCTTTAATCTGAGGGAGACAAGTTTTCTGGAAATACTAAATAACACTTTTCTAACAAAACAGAGCTTCTTTCTAAGGTTCAGAAATAAGAATAAGTGAAAGGGAAGAAGAAGATTTAACACATAGATAGGATTTATACTGGTTCGATTCTCAAATGTTAGAAATCTATGTCCAGTTCTTCAATCACCTCAAGGTCTTATTTCACTAATCTTTCAAATACAAACACCAATACAAACTCAAGAACTCTCTCAAATAATCCTAGACAGAATTTGCTAAGCAAAAGAAAACACTCAAATGACAAAGAAAATGAATATGACTTTTCTTAAAAAACACTCTCCACTCTAGCCTTTTATCTCTCAAACTCTCAAGGAACAAAATAAAAAATCTTCCCACACTACAGAAATGCAAAACACGAATACATGAATATGCAGAAAGTGAAATCAGATTAGATCAATTCTTGGAATTGAGAGGAGAAAAAGAGGAATAGGATGATAGGTGGCTTGCTTTTCATGTATAGGCTTTTTGTTCTCTTTTTTTAACCTTTGAATGATCACCTCATCCTCCTTTTAAACTCAATTTTGCAGACCATTGGTAGCCTACAAAATCTAGTCGTTGCAGCCTTTGGTGAGTTGTCAAAATCCCATTTTTCCATGCTTGTCCTTTTCTTCAAAAGTTGTCCTTTTGAATTTGTGTGTTGTCCTTTCTTTAAATTTTTCTTGTACCAGAAACTTTCCCCTTGAGTTGTCCTTGTCCTTTTCATTTCTTCCCTTTCTGAATGTTGCAACATGAAAAATGGCTTTATGGTTTCTGCTTCTTTCAGCTTGGCCTTGCCATTCTTTCCTCTTCCTTTTTCGAAAATTTGCAGCATGATTTGTGCTGACATACGACTTGCACTTCTCTTTTTCTTGCTTTATTTTCTTTCTTCGTTTGAAACTTTACAGCACGAGATGAACAGTTGTGCTAGTATAATGTTGGGCCATAAGATTTGGGCTTGATAAATCTTGTCCACTTGGGTTATGGAAGTAATTTGTTTACTTCCTTGCTTACTGCATCTTGGGCTCCTTTTCTTTTGTTTCAAAACTTATGGGTTGTTGTTGCGTGTTGAACTATGTGCTTGCTTGCAAGTATCTTTTGATCCAATATGTGCTTATTGGGCTGGACTTGGGTTATGGTAGTAATTTGTTGGACTTGAGCTTAACACTTCTTTTTGCTAAAACACTTAACACACATGTTAAATTTGCTCACACAATGTTTGTCATCATAAATATTTCCAAATTGAGTCAACAATAATAAACAAACAAGATCAATTTAAAAAACACAAACATATATAACTAAACAAAAAGGATCTATGTACATCATTTTTATGCCACCTCGTACGTCCACCACCAAATATACGTAATTAATGACTAGAATATGTATTTCGTATACTTTGCAAATTTGGAAACAACGTAAAGCATGTCCAACCCTGAACTCATGTTCCATCATCCTCCTCCTATCACCTGAATCTTTTTTTTCGTATTCTTTTTCTTCATCCACGCTCATCATCCTCTTCATCATCCTCTTATCACCTAAAATTTGATTAAAATAAAATTAAGATGATAAAAAGTTGATTTTTTTTAGAATGAATGAAGTTTCCTTTTTACAATGGTGGTTTACTTGTTACAGATGTTTGAGTTGTTCTATTGGACTATTATTTGTTACAGATGCTTAGGATGATAAAATGTTAGCAACTTCGTAATATGTGTTTTCATGTTGTTAATGTTTGTGCATCTGTGTTGTTAATATTTATGCACCTACATAGTTAAAGTTTGTGCACTGAAATTGTTCACAATATAAATGTATTTTTTCATGTTGTTAATGTTTGTGCACCTATATTGTTTAAGTTTGTGGGTTGTTGTTTTATAAGTTTGTGCACTGAAATTGTTCATAATATAATTTGTGTTTTTA
The DNA here is from genome assembly GCA_003254905.1 of Nissolia schottii. Taxonomy (NCBI): domain Eukaryota; kingdom Viridiplantae; phylum Streptophyta; class Magnoliopsida; order Fabales; family Fabaceae; genus Nissolia; species Nissolia schottii. The sequence continues at coordinate 663,675 of QANU01086265.1, read as the reverse complement.
ATGTTGTTAATGTTTGTGCATCTGTGTTGTTAATGTGTGTGCAACTACATTGTTAAAGTTTGTGCACACAAATAAAAATTGAGAAGCGTGAATCGCGTGTGCACACGTGTTTAAGTGCGGAGTGGGGACCCGTGTGCGAGTGGGGATTTGTAGTGGGCTCAAACATATTTAATACGTGGTGGATGTACTGCGGCACATAAAATGGTGTACATATAGCACTACCGATAACTAAATAAACAAACAAAGAGAAGAATATAAACAAACACATTAACGTTTACAAACATAATCAGACACATGAACAAAGTTATACACAGACATGAATAAACAATATGGATCTAACAAACAATACAATCTAACTAAACAATTCAAACAAAAAGATAATCACAACTAAATAAAGTAACGATGTAAACAAATGCATACATACGATTGAACAAACACTTATAAGAAAGTAAATAGACAGGAAACCACTAACCCAAATAATTAGCAAACAGACATTATAACACTAACAAACAAACATAGACACACGCATGAACAAACAATATCAAGCAAATGAACAAACAACACAAACTTATTAAACAAAATTATAAGCACAACTAAACAATCACACTAGAAACAGTAAACAACACCAAGACACACATAAAAAAAACAAAGAAAAGTAAATTGAACAAACACACTCACACGATTGAACAAACATTTAAAATGATTAAACAAACTGAAAAAAAACAACTCACATCCAAATTATCAATAGTAAATCCCCACTCACTTTTTCCCAAATCTTATATTTTTGTTCTCACTAAACAAACATTTTTTTTCTACTTTAACAAACATAATCCATAAAATAATAATTTTTTTAAAAGTAGCAAAAATGAATCCTTTCACCTGGGCGCCCTTCGAAGTTGTTCTTTCACCGGTGGCGTCTTATGTGGGCGGTCTTCAGAGTCAGAGTCACTGCTCCTTCTTGTCCTTCGTGAGTAAGAGAAGAATGAATTTTGTTTTAGTTTAAATTGAGAAAGAGAGGCGCGAGATAGAGAAGCGCGTGTGCGTCAAGTGATTTCTTTTAATTAATGGGTGAGAGTGGGCAGTTGAATATGTAGTGTGAGCAAATTATGTGTGAGTATGGAGTCAATTCGTATAAATATGTCTGTTGTTTGACGACAATTTTATTGTACACCTACCATTGATGTTAAAAAAAATGCTCTTAAAAATTTCTCTTATTACTCACTCTATTCATTTATATAGATTAGATTTGAGATAGATCTTTAAATTAAGGTATTTAAATATACATTATATTCAAATATATATTAATTTAATGATATGTAAAAAAAACCAAAGTGATTTACGAATTGAGTAATGGTTAAAAGACACGTATAGTACTCTTTCAAAATTTTGTCTCATAAATTAATGCAAATCACACCCCTTTACTTTTATATAATCATTAGGGCAAGGAACAATGATGGCAACGGAGTTGTAGAGTGTTAAATTTGTGGTGGAGATGGGCACCCACAGTCAAACTAAAGAAAATAGATATAGAAAGTTAGGACACAAAACCTGTGAGATTATTTGTCCATCACCAAAGACTGCAATGATGACCATTCACTTAACAACAACCTGTTAATTGGGATTTAGCATTCTGTTAAAGGCCTAAGCATGTGCCGTGTTTCCGAATATTCCCTCCTGTTCCTCCATCCCCCCACACAAGCTATATAAGAAAACAAAAAGAAAACGGAGAGGGATTTGACACATTTTAATTTTGAATTTCACATCACATTATTGCCAATAAAAATAATAAATAGTTTGAAAATTTATGTAGGTGTGATATTACGCTTTCACTTCGGTTATTACCACAATATCTGTAGTGGAGTTTAATTCATTTTTAAACTTCAAAAAAACAAATATGTTGGTTGACTCCAAATTTCCCTATTCTAGCAAACAATTGGGTGGTTTTAGCCTGTTCTTGGTTTCATTTTTTATTTATTATTTTTTTTTATATATTAGAGTAGTGTTTATATATTACTATTGCATGGTTCCAACTAGCAGTTCATAATGACAAAAATTATGAAAAATCAAGATTATATGATCCTTAAAAGCAAGCCAGGAATAAACGCAAAAGGTTTCTGACTACATGTTGAAATCAGTAGACTGTAAGCTGCCATAAAATTGTGATCCCAAACAGTTTTTTTTGACCTTTTGTGCGGCTGGACTTAATAAATATAATATAAAATTGTTAAAAAATTTTTTTATCAGTTTAACGTTTTGAGAAAAATAATTGTTAAAATTTTTTTTTATCAGTTTGACGTTTTGAGAAAAATAATTGTTAAAAATTGGTATCAAAAGTCATTATGACCAAAAAATTAAAGTTTAAATAATTCACAACCCCATTTCTAAGAAAGGCATCTCACTAACACATTAATACATACTAAGAAAATTGGCAAAAACAGGGTACATTCCGCAATGAAACATGTTACAAAAAATGCTTAATAATGTTACACGTATAATAACATTTGGACAACTCTCTCACAAAAATTTCTTCTTGGGCGATTGAGGAATAAAACCTTTTTTATATGTAAGATTCAATATTTTTTAATATGACTCATTGTTGATATGTTAAAAATCAAACGATACAAAATAAGAGAAAGTATTTATTTTCAAAACATGTAAGTTTGTCTCAAAATATTATTTTTCTAATCTTTGAACATATTGGTTTGTCAACTAACTAATAACTAATTCTAACTAATAACTAATTCTAACTAGCATAATATACTCCAACTATATCAATTACAAGTGTCAATTACATCAGTTACACACTCTAATACACCCCTTCTTCATTTTCAAGCATGAATTACCCTAATTACTGATACCGAAATTTCAGTTGGAAAATCAATTGCATGCTTTAGTTATAGTAATTTCAAGCATAAGATATATTGAATTTACATCTAAAGAGAGAAAACAAAGACAGATGTCGGTTTGTATATACTCCATGTGAAATTTCATGATGAAATAAGGAAAATATTGTGAAGAAAATAACAACATAGAAGGATAAATAACAAAGATTTTTGTATGAAATAAAACCTATTTATAGGTTAGGAACATAATAAAAAATACAAAGACAAAATCAATTTAAATATTAAACTAAATCAATTTAAATCAATCAAAGATATAATACTGATATTATTTTATTCTAATAGATATTCTAACACTCCATTGCATGCTATGTTTATGAACATATGCATTCCTTTAAAATGAAAAAAAAAAAAAAAGCAAATCTTTTTTTTTTAGATGTGAAATGACCAACCAAGCTAGCCATGCATGCAAAGCTAGCTGTCTTTATGTAAAGGCTACTTCTGTCGATTGTAGAGGAGACCCAAATGATTATGAAAGCTGTGCTAACAATAATCTTAGCTACTTCCCCCTTTTTCCATTGCCTACTTTATCTTTTGCCTCTTTGGATTCTACAATACTGCACATTAGTATTAGTTTAAAAGAAAGACATAGTACAATATTTATGCTCATTTTGTGTCCATGGTTATGGTTGGCAATTGTACTACAATAGTATACTATGGTCAAATGCACTGTTTAATTACCGGTTGAATGTTCGAAAAATGATTATCTCAATGGATAGGAGCATCCCATTTAACTAATCTAGCTATGTTCATTATTAATTTCACTTCATCATTGAGCCGCAAGATAATGATCAACGCCACTACATATAGCTCAATTATACGAGTGAGTGAGAGAGAGAGATATTGTGAAGGTGTTTTTAAAAGCAAGATGAAAAATGATTTTAAGTTCAGTTTAATTATATTTTCACAATAACTGAATTAAAATATGATTAAATTATGAAATAAAAATGATTCATAAAGCTAAAATGTAAGCTAAAATGTTGGTGAAGAATAAACTAGAGTTTTAAGAATTATCTCTCTAAAGTTTTTGAAGGTTTAAGTTGTTGATAATTGAATAATTTTAGATATCTCTTAACATGACTCTTGTATAAAAAATCTTTTAACTTATAAGATGGACAACATTTTTAAAAAATGAAAGTCAGAAAAAATTGAGCTCTAAGCCTCTTAATGTCATAGTAATTTTGATACTATATTTCTATGATAAAAAATGTTTATAAGTTAAATTATTTTGTAATTTACATTTAGCTAACCTTGAAAAAATAAATGACAGGGTAAAATTGAAAGCTTCCCTTCACTTTAACCCTCAAGCAAACATATCCCTTGTGTAAAAATTTGAGGGTTACAATTTTGGTTATAGAATGGAAGAAATTTAACCTGTTTTTATGTGAACCAAAACATAATAAAATAGTAAAAAATACAACAAAATTTGAAGTGTGCTTTTTAATATTTAAATTTGAAGTGTTTTAGTACACACGTTTCTTTCTTTCTTCCATGATTACCGTACTTCATAAGTAATTAGTTGCATCGACAAAACTCAGCCTTTTTAACCAAGGTATATAATTACCTTAATCAGTTATCATATTGGATTTGGATTACTTTGTTAGCTTAGATAGCACTCCTTTGACTCGTTTGAAGATTTTCCGAGTAATTAAGTTGCATTAGGAGTTGAAATTATGTGTCTATAGTAGTGGGTAGCATTATAAATTAACAAATCAATAAAGCATTAAAAAAGTTATAAAAGGGCAACCAAAAGCGGTTCCGTAATTTCAATATCTATTTTAACTGGCTAGGAACCCAAAAATTCTAAAGATTGTACTTTTCTCATAATATATGGGGAAGTAATCAAACATTCTTGTCCATAGAAGTTCAATTAATCTACCTTGAGTTTAGTCATCCATCATAGAGGTAAACTCCTATAATACTAGTTATTATTAATTCGAGACTTTATTTATAAAGAAATTAAAAAAAACATCAAACTGCTTATACTAATCAAAGTCATACAATTCTTCTATTTCTTTAGATTAGTCCACAACTCAAAATTTCGCCACTGTAATCATTAGTTACTACGTAATAAATGTGGCACTCTTTTGTTTCTTTAGATTTGACCACAAGTGATCAAAATTTCGCCATTGTAATTATTTTTACTCAATAAAATTAAAACGCACTAGTAATTTTACGAGTAGTGACAATTAAACTCTTCAAAATCACCTGTACTCTTAGGTTCCAATTTACAAATGTATAATATATATTATATACTTTTTCTCCATCCCTCTCTATATCTCTTCTTCTCTTTTTTTTTAAAAATATTTTTTATTAACTAAATCATTATTTTGTATTAGATTAAACATGCTAGTAATTATTAGCGTAATATATATCTCTCAGTTATATGTTGCGCATTATTCATTTCTTCATCCTAAAATACTCAAGAATATAATTGAATATACTGCAGATCAATTCAGCAAAACGTCATATAAAAAGGAACAATTACCAAAAAGTTATCTCATTAATTTCTCTTTGTATATATGCAAAACGGGTAATCAAGAGGTCTTACGACTAAAACTTCAATTTTATTTTACTCTATAATATTTTGAAATATTTTGGGGTCCACATAATATTTTAAATTTATCATTAATCTTCTATATTTTCAACAAAAAATAACATGCATGAAATACATAAACGTATACGGTATATCCGTATATGTACAATAATAGAGTTTGAAAAACGTCGCCCTCTGATTTAGCTGGAGACAAGAGACGTACGTCTCCCACCATCAGCCGAAATTTTTGACTCATAGACCTTTAAATTTAGACTTTTATTAATAAAGGATGACTAAGTCAATGCAAGTGTATTTTAATTTATATTTTAAGACAAAATATATAAATCAATGAAATAGAAAATATATCAAACGTGAAAGAATATATTGATTAGTCTTTTTTTTTTTTTAATTTTAATGTATATCGCTGAATTAAGTCAATATGATCTACCATGATTTTTAATGTACATGTAGGTACAATAGTAATATAAAAAAGAAAAGTTTATATTTCTTGTTTTTCACGTTCTACTTTATTTAAGTCACTTATTTCTATGCTTTATATGAAAATAGATACAAGTTCTCGGCACATTTGGCAATAGTTATATATATGACTTGGGAGTTATGAACCCAATTGCTATGTACTATAAACTGATAATTGATACACGATTCAAGAACTTAAGATAAAATTTTTGATCGAAATATGATAACTGTATAATGCAAATCTTAATTTTATAAATTTATTTCTGTTCTTATTTATGTGTTTGATTTTGCATGCCGTCTCTATTATAGAAAGTGGTGTAACTTTTCAATGTAGCGATAAAATATAGGTGATTTTTTAACTATCTTATAGAATAAATATTCTATCATATCTAATTTAACCATTTTTAATAATTTTTATAACTAAATTTATTAATTTTTTATTATTGCATGACCTAATATGGCATATTGATGATGATCTAATATGATAAATTAATACTTTTTAATACATTATTTGTAGAGAGGTGCATTATAAGCTAAAATGATTCGCAAATCTCTAAATCTCTTATAAGTTAGCTCTTTCAATGATTTGACTAATGAAAATTTTATTACAATCATATAAAACATGACATAATAACAAAAATCAATGAATTTAGTTGTAAAAATTATTAAATTAGATATCATAGGATATTTACCCCATAGGTTAACTAAGAAACCACATAAAATATATGGTTATTTAACTTTAAGCGACTCCATACATTTGTATAAGTGTTATGGAAAATAAGAGATAAATTCTTGCATCAGTTTACTACCTCAATTTTAAGAATATTCACATTGAGATTATAAATGAATGAGTTTATATTAAATAAAATTAGTAGGACCGATTTTTATTGTAAAATAGACGTGTACAAAAATCATTCAAATAAGAGTACGCCCAAACACATAACTTCAGAACTTTTGGGATTGATGAAGAGAGGAAACTCTTGATATATTGGGATTGATGTGCTACAAATGGTTGGTATTTCGTTAGTTATGCAAATCTTTATGACTTTATACACACCGTCACTCGTCAATCAAATCATGTAATGGCACGCTAATAAAGTATTTACGTAACTCTTATAAACATTATCTGCAAAATCATATATATTAGCATATAATTACACGAATGCATAAAATGTTACGGCCTAAATGCTGAACTATTGACCCTACTTGTTCGGATGGGTGTTCACCCCAAAGTGTTCCCTGACTGCACGCATACTTACGTAAGTAACTTAGTGCAACATGGCAAATACACTAAATTTTGCCTTTCTTGCAGAAGTAGATGGATTTTACTCAAATGACACAACAACTAATGATAAAACGTTCATACAGCCAAGTGGTTGAAATGATAGAATTGTAGCATTACTACCATATCCACATGTACATATGAATTAACCTACTTATAGTTTTTCTTTATTAGGGGAAAAATAAGAGAACAACTTCAACTGAGCTTTTAACATGCTTTCACCATCCTCACAAAGACTTGTTGGTTTCTCAACTCTCCCTTCTGTCCTGATTCTCTCCCTTCCGGAAAAGAATAGATGCATATGAAGTAGAAAATTATCATGCATTGCCAGGAAAAAAAAAAAATGGGGCAGTTTCATTTTACAAGGTACAGTCACATGTTAAATAGAGTTACAACATCCACCTTAACAAGACATGTGAAGGCATTACCTAATCAGGTGAAAGGAAGTATAACCCACAAAATTTTGGGTGAAGACAAAAAGGCTGACACAGTGGATTTTCCACACTTAGTAAGGTTTGCTGTAAAGACCAAGCAAGGATTTCTCCCTCTCCTCCACTCTTTTCCTTGCAGCTTCTCTTGCCTTAAGAGCTGCTTTTTCTTCTTCAGAAACAACCTTGGATTTTCCATCAGGTCTCTTCCTCTTTCCAACAGCGAGAGACGAAGGGGCGGCGTTTAAATTTCTTCTGGGATTCAAAGAAGAACTAACAACTGGCCCAGGTGAAGGCCCATTTGGAGATTTACTTGTGGCTTTGTTTTCAACTGGTTTGGATTGTAAAGTTGACAATGACTTATTTGTTGTTGGTCCACTGTGGCCAGCATTCGACGAAAAGTGAGGTGAGGCATATGCTTCTTCTTGGGTCACCCACTTCCCTGTTGAAATTTTTTTCAAGTAAATATCCCATCCATCATCAATATAACATTACTAAATAATACATGGCAAAAGGACAAGCATAATACTCATACCGACAGCATCAGAATAGTAAAACCCTGATTTCGGATCATAGTAAAATCCATTTGTTTTATGGTAGTAATAGCCTGAACCGCTGTCCAACACCCATTCTGCCAATTATGCAACCAAAATCAGTTATGAGGTGAGATATGAATACAGTAATAACAACATACATGAAGACTGACACATGTATTGTCAGTTAGGTCTGTGTACATGAACTAACGTATAAAGATACTTCAAGATTTTATCCAGGCTGAATAGAGACAAAAATTTATCTTTGGGTCTCAACACAAAAAGTTTGAGAACAACTACTCCAAATTTCTTCAAGGGGGAAAAAAAAACTTAGTAGTTATTAGGCATATTTTGCTCTTTCAGCAGTGAACATCGGATGACAAGCCAGAATATCATCTAGTTGTTGACATTATCTACTGAAATAAGTTAACAAAAAAAACGCATTTTAAGATCTCATATTCAATACTGAAGTCCTTCGAAGTAGACCAATTTTTTAGAGGGGGAACATTTATACTAGATTAAAGAGTACCTGAGGGAGAAAATTAGAATTCAACAGAAAACATGATACACACGATAAGTTAACGAGTGAAATAGCCCAACTAAGTTCCCTAAAATACAAGACTTGGATAGTAATTTGGTCTTGTTTGAATTATCTATAATGAACTGCATCCTTTCAATTCACCACAAAAAATTAACATTGGGCGTGTTTGGTTGGAGGGTAAAAGTGGGGGTAAAAGTTCCATGAATTTCAAATGGTCAATAGCTAGTTTTCTATTTCCTTGCGTTTACTTATAAATACAACTTGCTATCAGACTATGCAACTTAATTATTAACAAGGTAGTCAATCCCAATTCTCGGCCTGCCCCAGTCAAGCTGAAAAACGGGATCCCACGGGATAGCGGGATGGGATGGCCGGGATGGCAATGTATACAAAATTATTTGAAATGTAATGAATGTTTAAAAAATACATAGGAACGTTAAACAGAAAAATCAAAATTAAAATCAATGTCTCATTCATTCATCATTTCATTCATCAATAGTCATAAAATAATCCAATAATCCATAGTTTCAAGTTCCATACACCAGAAAAGACTCATATGCCCCTATCCTAAATCAAAAAACGGATGAAAAAAGGAGGGTAAAATAAAATATATCGCAAAAATCACCATACCAGCCGAGTTAGGTGGGATTTACTGGGATCCCAGCTGAGATTTGGTGGGATGAAAATCTGGGACAAAACGGCTTTCCCATTTTGGAGATGGCATGAGATGGGATGGGATGGGATGGGATGCCGGGATCTCGCTGGGATCTCATGGGATTGACTACCCTGATTATTAATAGACCTCTATCAAGAAAAATAAACAAATACAATTATACTTACAACCTTGGCCATCCATTTCATGAGAGTCTCTAGCTTCCTCAAACTTCGCTTTATCCTTTTGATAGCTACGTTGCGCTTTCTGAATAATAATAGTACAAAAAAAATAGATATAACCAAAGTTAAATATCTCATCTGGGCGTGTAAATGAATACAAAACATATGCACTAACATTATTCTCTGCAATGCTCAAATATTTTCCAATTGCCAAAAAGATAAACATCAATAGAATTGTGAATTTCATGTACATTCCATTTCCAGTTCCTTACCTATTATCCAATTTTTGAATACAGCAAATTTTTTAACTTGAAAACCGAAAATTCCCTTTGCGAGTCCAAGGCCGTTATGAAATCAAGTCTTTTTATTTGGACTATAACCAGTGGTATGTATGCGCAATTGTGTGTTATGCCGGTTTAGCCTTGAAACATTAAAGCGAAATCTCTAGAAGGCTCATTCCCATGAAATTAGATTTGTAAATCACTAGAACGTTCTCTCCAGTGAAATTAGATTAGACGGAAGGCATGTACATGGAAATAAAGCATATGAATTGATATCAGAAACCAACATATCTTCAATCTGGCTAGTCAAAGAATGGAGGAAGCTTCGGCACAGTAATATATAATAAGTGTAAAAAGGTCTTACCGCTTCGATTTGCTCAATGGCACGAGCTGTTTCCTTCTGCTCTTTATCCTTAGCAGCATTCTCTTTTCGCATAGCAGCCAGCCTCTTGGCAACATTATCTTTGTGGCGTTGACCGAGCTCATGATTTTTAATGCTTCCAGGATTGTTGGAAATATAAATCTTGCAAAAGTCGCACCATTTGTTGCCCTGGCTCACCCAGTACTGAAAAAAAAGAAAAAAGAGCAACCAATGAGAAAGTGCATCCAGTCAATTCGTTACAACTTGCAGCTCTAACTTTCAAAATGTCATAAAATTGAACAATTTGATGCATCTCAATAATCCATACTATCATTTGGATCCAACTATTATGATGGAAGAGGGATCATAAGACACAAATATTAATAATAATAACAATGCAGACACAGTGAACAGTTCCTTTAAGCAAAGACTAAATGGTCTCCTACCTTGTGGGAGTCGTTTTACATAACCAAAATACTTTTGGGTATCAGAATTGATATGTCTAATATCACAATAGACCTTTTAACGGAGAAAGAAAAAAAAAATCTTTTTTTTTTCCCTTTCTTTCTTCTGGTTTCGAATATTAACGGGGCAGAAAGAACGGCCAAGCAAAGGAGCTACAGTGGGAATACGAAAAAGAAAATTGAAAGATAGAGAAAGAAAAGGCATCAGAATAATTTATGGAAATGATGAGAAATAAAATTGGGGGTTTTACCTCAGTCATGGTATCAAATTAGGGTTGGAAATCGGAGGCTATATTGAAATGGAGGGTCGCTGGAAAGCTGAGAGTTAGTTGGAAATTATGGTGTGAACTGTGAAGTGCAGGAAAGGCGCAAAATCTCTTCAAATTTGCAAAAGAAAAAGCCCCCCAAAGGAAAGGGAAGAGCTCCAAAGCAATGTCAGAGACGTCAGATCAGAGAGACACGGGACGACGGGGACGACAGAACCAGTATTTTTAATGGGCCTCGTTTTGCCTATTTTAACTGGGCTTTAAAATTACGTGGCCCATTTTGGCCCACACAAATTCATTGGTTCTATTACGCCCCATATTGATTATAAAAAAAAAATTACCTTCACACTTGGGCCTGTTGGGTGCTTTTGCCGAATATAGGGCCTTGACAAAAACGCTACCAAAACTACTGTAACCATTGAGGAAGAAACCTAGTCCAAGGTCGTGACAAAATTTAGAAGAGAATGTGAAAGTACACACCCTTAAATCAATGAAGTGGTTTGAGATCGGATGACTATGTTATTTCTTCTTCTTGTGCTACTGCTGGAGGTGTTATCAGAGATGATCCAGGTGGTTTTTTGGGGGGCTTTTGCAGCTAAATTGGGAATTGCTTCTATTACTCATACGATGCTCATGGATATTTACCAGGGACATCGTCTGTAGAAGAATTAAGGTGGATATTAACTCTCAAACGAGTTTACCTCTTGTGGCTGGGAATGTTTCTGTGCTTTATGTTGGAAGTTAATGTGGTTAATAGTATCAGATGTCTGCTCTAGTGGGACTGGGAGGTCTACCTTAATCGTATTTTAATAGAGATAAACAGATCTGACGCTTGTTGACGCATCTTGGTGTTACTCATTTTGATATTCCTTCTGATTATTTGAATTCTTTCTTATGATTTGACGCCACTGGGGTGGCTATTTGTAGCGGGTTAGTTTTTTTTCTATTCTTTGGGTGTTGAGCACCCCATTGTCAACCAAAAAAAAAAAAAAAAAAA
>QANU01086265.1:633698-650815 GCA_003254905.1 Nissolia schottii | reverse complement strand
CCCCCCCCTCCCCCCAACGCCTCCGACTACTCCGTCTCCGCCTTCCGCGCCCTCTCCACCGAACACATCTGGTCCCTTGAGGCCCCACTCCGCGACGCCCAGTGGCGCTCCCTCTACGGCCTCTCCTACCCCGTCTTCACCACCGTCGTCGACAAGCTCAAGTCCCACATCGCCCTCTCCAACCTCTCCCTCCCCTCCGACTACGCCGTCGCCATGGTCCTCTCCCGCCTCTCCCACGGCCTCTCCGCCGCCACCGTCGCCTCTCGCTACTCCCTCGACCCCTACCTCGTCTCCAAGATCACCAACATGGTCACCCGCCTCCTCGCCACCAAGCTCTACCGCGAGTTCATCAAGATCCCCGTCGGCCGCCGCCGCCTCCTGGAGACCACCCAGGCCTTCGAGGAGCTCACCTCCCTCCCCAACATGTGCGGCGCCATCGACTCCACCCCAGTCAAGCTCCGCCTCCCCCGCCGCCGCTCCAGCCGCCTCCCACAGACCTACCGGTGCCGCCACGGCTTCCCCTCCGTCCTCCTCCAGGTCGTCGCCGACCACAAGAAGATCTTCTGGGACGTCTGCGTCAAGGCCCCCGGCGGCACCGACGACGCCACCCACTTCCGCGACAGCCACCTCTACAACAGGCTGACCTCCGGCGACGTCGTCTGGGAGAAGGTGATCAACGTGAGGGGCCACCATGTCCGGCCTTACGTGGTCGGGGACTGGTGCTTCCCTCTGCTGCCGTTTCTCCTGACGCCGTTCTCCCCGAACGGGATGGGGAGCCCAGCGCAGAACCTGTTCGACGGAATGGTGATGAAGGGGAGGTCGGTGGTGGTGGATGCCATAGGGCTGCTCAAGGGCAGGTGGAAGATCCTGCAGGATCTGAACGTGGGGCTGCACCACGCCCCCCAGACCATCGTGGCGTGCTGCGTGCTGCACAACCTCTGCCAGATCGCCAGGGAGCCGGAGCCGGAGCTGTGGAAGGAGCCCGACGAGAATGGGCCCCAGCCGCGGGCGCCGGACAGCGAGAAGTCCTTCTACTTCTTTGGGGAGAACCTCAGGCAAGCCCTTGCCGATGACTTGCACCAGAAGCTTTCCTCAAGATGATTGATTGATTGATCGATCATCTTTCATTTGTGTAGTAGTGCTTATTGATGTACGTTTGTTTTCTTTTTTAGCTTTGATTTGAATAATCTGTGAGCTTTGCGGTTAGTAGTAGAACAGAAGATCTGTGGATATAGTATGTATTGTATGATCATATGGCTCCCATCCCCTATCCCCTCTTGTGGTTGTGGATGCGGGGAGGACTAGCAGTACTCACTAACTTTGAATTGAACTCAAAATGGCAGATCCCTTTCAATTGAGTTGTTCTCTCTGTTTCCTACACAATTGATGCTTGGGTTTTTCTCGCGATTAGAATCATTCTGCAGCTCCCACCAATTTTCCAGCTATATGGAATTTGATTCCAACAATGTCAAATTAGATCACCACACAGATACAACAAAAATACCAGTAGAAATTATAGGACTCGGCAAATGTAACGTGTATACATTAACAAACACAAGTGACAGGAAATTATTTCCCACTCATTGAGCAAAGCTAACTCTAAACTCTACATTGCCACATCTTAACCCACTCATCTGTTGACTATTTTACAATTTCAGCGCATTCAAAAGAATCATTTCAGTTGCATTCCGTGATGCAAGTGTACAGTCATGGCCGTGGGCAATCAAGGAAACTTTGATACATATTCAGACATGATTGAGATTTGAGCCATCCAACAAAATAGCGTAGAAATTTCAGCATATCCACGAAGCTTTGCTCTCATTCTTTACTGAACCTTTGTAAGACTTCTGCTAGATACACCGTGTAATAATTTGACAAACCCAAGGAAGCTTAGCTTTCCATCAGTGTGCCGTATCCAGTCATGAAGAACCACATGAACAGGGATCGAAGGACCAAGTCCAAGTTCCTAAAACAACATTTTGAACAAATATGGTGGTGATTAGCCATATGATAATTCGATTATTGCTAGTTTGCAAGTATCCTAATATGATTGAAGTGCTCTTAACTTACCGAAGCAAGTTCTTCAATGACAATAGCCCTGTTTCCATCTTTCTCAAAGAGTTCATATGCACAGCGGGCATGTTGTTCCCAGCGACCAAGAGCTTCAAGCTGATGTACACTCAATGCAGCAGCACAAAATTCTTCAAAATCCATTCTTCTATATTGTAACGAATTTAGCTACCATATAAAATGGGAAATTTCAGAGAAGGAATATATGAGACAATAACCAGTCAAACAATGGGGCATCTAAACAAATAGAACAAGGCATTACAGAGGCAAGAAATTCGGGGATGCGAGACTCTTTCATGGCATCCGTTGCATGTTTCATCAAGGCCTGGCCATAAAATATGAATGAGGAAAATTTATGGAATCCAACAAAACAATGTATTTCTTACATGCTGATGTCACAACCAACCTTGCTAATGTTCTCTAAGGATATGCTGCCATTTTTGCTTGGTTCCAACAATGCAAATTGCTCCCTCAGATAATGAAGTTCATCAGCAGTTAGTGTCTTTGACAATGCCTGCCAAAGAGTTGAACATAAATTACTAATATAATCAAAACTAAAAGAAATTAGTTTCAAGAATTCGCGGGAAGTAATATTTTGAAGTGTCAGGATATTCAATTCAATTGTAGCATGCATATATGAGACACACCAGAAAAACTCAACGAAGAATCAGCAGTTGTGCACCACCCCCATTGTGTTGTTGACTAAAATTTAGAAATATGCAACATGGCTTGAAGGATATGCAACTGTCTGTTCTGATACCATTTTTTGTTTGGAGGAAATAAAATCCCACAAGTTTATTGGAGGAAAATGAATTGCAGTTAAGGTCACTTGCAGTGCGAAGATTATATAGTGTTTTCAAACCCAAGCATTAGAATGGAAGTTGAAATGTTTTATTCCATTATTGAAAATTAGTTCAACTCTTCTTTCAGCATTAAATATACGCACCCTTAAGGCAGCCTTACGCAAGGATGATGATCGCATATAAGCCTTCATGAGCTTAAATATTAAAATATCAAGTGGAACTTTTACATTATTGTAATTCCTTATCCAAGGGTGACCTGCAAACACAAAATTATAGCTGCCAGCTCAAAAAAACATGCATTACTAGAACATCGTTGATATTAGAGGTAACAGGAAAAACTCACTTAGAGCCTGAGCAGCCGATATTCGCTTCCTTGGGTCCTTATTCAGTAGGCGTTTGACAAAATCTTTTGCTTCTAAAGATAAAGAAGGCCAGGGAACTTCATCGAAGCTTGGATCAGCTTTCAAAACTGCCCTAAAAATGCCAGACTCTGTCCGGGCCCAAAATGGGCGACTACCGCATAAAAGAATATATGCTATCACGCCTATACTCCACACATCAGCCTCTGTGGTGTAAGATCTATGTAGAACTTCAGGGGCTACATAGTATGCACTTCCAACAATGTCATTCAGCCTTTCATCTGTAAGCCAATATAAAGAATTAAGAATATTCCCAAACTACAATGTGGCAAAAGATATACAACTATCAAGTTAGGACTTATGAAGGAAAACCTGGTCTGACAAAGTCTGATAACCCAAAGTCTATAGCTTTTAGCTCAGAACTTTCATCCTTTGATGTATACAAAAAATTCTGAATGCAAAAATGTAAGGGGGTTAGACAATAAACAATTACATCCAAATTGAAATCTCATCCAATAATGTGATTTAACCTTGAATACATTAGTTATTTATACAATACAACCAAGGAGTTTATCTGGCAAAAATACTCTTTCAATGGAAATATCTTTTTCCATTATTTGCTTCATTGTTACACCTAAATTTAGTAAGCCAGTTTAACAATTGAGCCAGAGCACAAACGAGTGCTGCACTAAACAAAATTAAGAAACATGTTAGGCCCTCATACTCATGGATTATATTGACATATATACTGCAACTGAATGATAATGCAGAAAAGTTGGGAAGCTTTATAGAACATAATACCCACCGCAAAGTAAAAAAGAAAAGAAAAGTGACCTTTCAGGCTTATACTAATTCCAAAGTCAGTACCATGTCCCCATTCCAGTGACATACATATGAATGATAAAGAGAGAAGGAACAAATAGTCGACCATTTGAAATTACAAAACACATCCCTAAAGCTAATTAGTTAAGTTTAGGCTAAGACATTGAAATATGATTAACCCATCCATGTTCTGCCTAGCTGTTGAATTAGATGAGTCTGACCATAAAGCAGATTCAGAGGCTATAACTATATCAATTATCAAACAAGAATAAAGGAATATGCTCACTTCTGGCTTAAGATCTCGGTGCACCACACCCTGAAGATGACAAAATGCAACAACATTTAGTATCTGTACCATGACTGCCTTTGCATCGTCTTCTGAGTATTTCCCTCCTCTAAAGAAGATATAAACCATATAGTTTGTTATTCAATTCCAATGTCAATTCTGTTTGAGGGGGAAAAAAGAAGTAGCAGTATCGTTGCTGTTTAATGAAGTACCTTGATAGTATCATATCTAAAAGCTCCCCCCCTTCACATAACCTGAAATGTCAATAGCATCAAGTTAGTTATGAAAAAGTTGAAAAAAAGAACTCTCATAATCACTGCCCATTGAAATCAACAGAAAAATTCAAGACCTATTACATCATCTTGGTAACCACAAATATTGTGTCGGATGTGATAGAACATTTGATTAAAAAAACTATTAGTTACCGTTCCAAAAAAGTCAAGGAAAAATTAAACTTTGCTAGGATGGCCAGAGCACGACTACTACGATATAATTTGAAAAGGGAAACAAATACCACAAACTTACTCCATTACAATGTAGACATTATCTTGGTCTTCAAATGCATCATAGAATCGTACCAGATTCTTGTGTCCGTTCAAAGCTCGCAATATTTTCACCTCCCTTCTCACATCTTCAATTGCAATCGCTGTTGTCATCTGGCAACAAAAGGGGCGAAGATTAAACCGTAACTTTAACCTTCATGATTATCCCATATATATGGTTCGTAGAGTAAAATTTTAATCAGGTCCAAGGAAACCAAACTCAAACTACACCATGTGTGTCAAATGTTGTACTGAGAATACTACATAGGAGTCCAAGTTTTATACAACAATAACAGTATGATCCAGGGAAATTTTAATTCCTAGAGGAGCTATTCCAACAAGTTTAACACAAAGCAAGCCAAAGCGTTTAATCAACAGTTAGCAACCTATTAGGAACGAATCTTGGCAAAATACAGGCTGTGCTACTCCGTTTTCAAGACCAATAGACCAATAAACAAATACTACTACAAAACTTGAACGATCACCAAAACACAAGGACCTAAAACCCAATGACTAATGCCATCAGTTCCAAGTAATTCACAGCCCTCAACAAAACAAAAACTCAGCAAGTGCAACCACAAAGAAACAGAACAAGATCAAGTTAGTATTATCAACCTTAGCTTTTGGGATGACCTTGACAGCAACCTGCTGGCCCTTAAGCTCACCCTTCTTGAACCTAGCAGAACAAGTATACCCAAAATGCCCTCGACCCACTTCCTCCCCAACCTCAAGCCTGCTAGTGAACTCCTTCGAGAACCCGAACCGCTTGTCCAAATCCGCACCACCTCCTCCGGCCTCCTCCTCCTCCGGTATAGCCGTCGCTGCCGCTGCCTTCTTCCCCTGCCTTCTCGCCAGGACCGCCCTTATGTGCTTCGCCGGCGACGGCGGCGGGAAGGGTCGCCGGAAAAACCTCCTCGGCGTCAAGCTGGCGCTCCTGCTCCCTCCCGCCGGCGTCGACGGAGACTTCTTCAGGAAGCGTGCCGGGCTGGGGCTGTAGAAAGGAAAAAAAGGTGACTGCTTCCCGGCGACGACGTCATCTTTCCGGCGGTTGTTGCCGCCGGCGCTGGGGCTGAGCGGGGTTTTCGGGATTTCCGGAGGGTCGCGCTCGCCTCCGGGCTCCCGAAGCGCGTAAGGGTTCGGCTTCTGCGGCTTGGAAGTGCAAACCCCCATTGTTGAGCGCCCAGAGAAGCTTGGTCACTGAACAATTTGTCACAACATTGCGGTGAAGCTCTTCTGGGTCTTGATCCCCTTCAGCTAAAGATTCAAACTTTGCAGAGAGTTTCAAAGAGGATCGAAGCTTCGATGGAATTTGAGTGTGCAAGTTTAGAGAGAGAATGGTGGATTTGCTGGTGAAGGGTGGGAGAAGATGTAGAAGAAGCAGGAGGTGAACAATCTCAGGGGACACGTGGCATGCACGTGAGTGTTGATGTTTGGGTGTTCATTGAATTTGGGAAGAGGCTCTGGGATTCAAGGGGGGGAGTGTTTTATGAATGTATGAATGAAGAAAATGATGATGGAGCAAAGTGAGAAGAATGGCAAAGGGGGAAGATTGTGTTGTAACTTGCATTGGTTGCCACAGGTTTGGCTACATATTGTTCCCTCTTTTTGACTGATCACCAACTTTGCCGTACCAAGATTATTTTAGAAACCAAAAAGAAAAAGAAAAAAATTGAGAAAAATGAAGAAGGGTAATTGTCATAATTGAATAGGGGTATTGTATTGGGGCAAGATTACAAAAACTAATAATAACCAAACAAATATGGCAGCTTATCATTGAAATATCATACTACTAAGCTATGCTTAATTGAGTGGTTAAGAAATGAGAGAGTGCTGTATACACAACTAAATTAAATAAGAGAGGGGGATGGATACTTAACTTTTATCCTTTTTTCTTGTTGCTTCCAAAAAAATTTCCTTACTTATTCTTGCCTTCATTACCACCACTTGTTAGCTTGAATTAGGTAAACTCCAATTTTAAGAGTTTTAATATTGTCATGACTTCATTAACCACTTTTTATAATAGTTTGGGGCATGCTTCAGTCCTACTTGTTTGGCTTAAATCAGCTATATATATATATATATATATATATATATATATATATATATATATATATATATATATCATGCCAAAGTTCTACGCCCTCTCCTAACAATCAAGTCAACAATACCTACAAATTCTTTTATATTCTCTTACAGCATATGGCATATACGTTTGGCTAGTACATATTATTTTTTTTTTGTTTTTCTGATGTGTTGGCTAGTACATATTATAGGTTTTGAGTGTAATGTAAAATATATATGAACACAAAAGTTATTATATATAATTTAATTTCATGTACAGAGTCTAAGATCTGTTTTTGTCTGGGGACTCAGATACGGGGATCTTGGACATGGAAGTAACTTGATTTGCGGGTGCCATATGATTTGCCTTTCACATGCAAACAATTCAAACTATCAAGTTAACATGCACGTAAGACATTATTTTATTAAATTTTGTAACCTAAAAAAGTTTATTTTGTAAAGTTTTTCCCTTACACAACTTGGAGATTCTCACCCATGTGCAGGGCCACCCAGCCTCTAAAACCATTGAACAGAGTAATTAACAAGCAAGCAAACTACCCCCTTAAATTATAGTTTTGAAGGGTAAGAGTTGAGGACTTTTTGTGTCCGTTGTTGTAACCAATTGGTCAAAATACATGAACGTTATCCGTACTAATCTTGAACTAGGCCTTCACAATCTCCTAACACCATTAATAATAACACGGATGGGATAATCATAATCTAGAACTTAGCCCTTATTTTCGTTATTTAAAGTGGATTACTATTATTTTATAAGAGACATGGGGAACAAGGGTTGCGTGGATTCTTACAATGGCAATTGGCAAAGAGATACGTTGTATCTTTTTATTTAAAAAAAATAAAAAATGGATGATTGGAATCCCTGACTGGGTGGATCGCCATATGTAGCAGATCCCGAAGTTCCAAGGATAGAAAAAACTGCCATTTATGATAAGAAGAACAATAGTAGAAGGTAAGGTAGAGAAGAACAAAGGAAAAAAGGGGACAGGTATGACGAAATATTTGTTAGTAGCATGTTTTTTTTTTTTTCTTTTATAAGTTCGGCTCACATTTCTATTGTCACCTAAATGGAAAAAGATTTGATAAGGTTGATCATTTCAGTAACCTCAAACCACAAATAACTAATCATCATCATGGTAGAGACAGACCTTGTTAAAACTCTTAAATCTAAAGATATTGTTGTGCTTATTTTGTTCAATAGTTTAGTTATATGATGAACATTTATTCTAAAGTACTATTAAATTAAATATTCCCTCCACTCTAAATTATGTCACCTTAGTTCAACGTGTATATTAAGAAATATGAAAAATGATTTAAAGAGTAATTTTATTAAGTTACTCTTATTTAAGTGTTTTACTATGGAGAGAGAATTGAAAGTATTAAAAGATTTTTATTTTCAATACTTAATTAATTAGGAGTATGCTTGAAAATTTAATAATAAATTTTACATAAAAATAATAAGAATGACAAATAACTTAGAAGAAAATAATTTGGCTAAAATGACAAATAATTTAAAAATAAAAACTTAAAAAGAAATAATTTAAGATTTTAAATACTTTTATTACATTAAGTACTTTCACATTTTATTTTTTAAATAAAGTGTTACCATTTTAGTTTCTTTAATAAATGTAGGACACTTCTTTGAAAAACTCATAAATAAATTGATTGGTTACAACAACCATTAACCAGAGTACCAAACTCTAATTTAGTACTCTGATTCTTCAATACAATGAATCCAATTTGCAGACTTCAAAATTATTTCACCCAAGGTGCAGGAAAAGAAATTTTTCTCCCAAGGTAAATCACATTGATCAGTTTTCAAATTAGTATTACATTGAATTTTCTCTAATTTTTAAAATTTTAATAATTTAATGAAAATTCAATAAAACAAAGAATTTTTTGCTAAAGTACATTTATTAAATAAGCAAAAAGAAAAGGCTCTAATGGTTTCCAATACATTCAATGTATTAAAACTTTTAAAAAAAATACATTTTTTCTCAATCAATTTTTTTCTTTCTTGCTTCTTAACTAATTCCCTCGGTTAGCAAAACTCTAAAACAAATAGTATTCGTATTTTTAATTGTGGATATATGTCTTTTGTGAAGTTGAAAATTATACATAAGATAAGGAATTTGAATATACTACAAAACCAGTGGAAAATGTTGGTGCATGTTGTGTTATGATTATTTTTAAGAAATAAAATTGAGTACTCTAATATTTTTTATTATAAGATATTTTGAATATAATTAACCAGTCAACTTATAGTACATATGCATTACCAAAAAAAAAAAACTCATAGTACATATTCTTAGTGTAATTTCATCAATTTTCACGTGAAGTTAATGCAATTAATTTATTGAAAAATTTATTGTGCCTGGGCTTGAGACCTATGTCTACAAAGAGACTAGTAGCACATGGTTGTATTGATGAACTTTGAACTAGTCTTATGCGCAAGCTCAAACCCTACTCCCACAGTCCTACCACATTCAATTAATCTTTATAACCGCAGAAGCACTCTCTAGGTTTAGAAGTGAAAACAAAAGCATGGCAGATCAACAAATAAGTGCTCTTTGCAGTTTTAGGCTGTGTACCATTTAAACCATACTCAATGAAACACATGATGCAGTTGTGAATCAGGGTAAACGTACACCAAAATTACTGGGATAAATGACTTCTGATTTGGTAAGTAACGATATTTATGTCTTCATCAATACATCTCTTGGCTTTTGGTTCTGGCATAAATAGGTTGGCAAAAAATACTAATTCTACGCTTAAAAGTTGACATCTTGTGCTTACTACATAGAAAAATAAACATTATAAATAGAGAAACAAGTATTACAAAATCAAGAAACAAATATTGTTATCAAACATTTATGTGTATATGGACGCGTATGCGTTTAATATTACTCGTTTATGTGTTTGATAATATTTTTTTATATGATCTGTACGTGTGTGCATGAACACGCTTGTGTTTAATATTGTTTATTATGTGTTTGATATGTTTATTTTTCTGTTTAAAAATGCTTATTTTTCTACTTTGTAATGTTTATTTCTTTGTAATTAAAATATCATTTATTATTAGTGTGTTTGATTTTTCAGTAGGAACACCAAAAATTGATCTTGGTGATCATCAGAATAAAAAATTTCTCACTTGCAGAGCTCTATAATCAATTCCAAACCTAATGAACGGAAGTCCAAACATGCATTAAAGTTGCGTTTGATAACAGAAACAAGACAGAGATACGGGGATAGAGAACGAGAAAATTCATGTCCCTTTAGACCTCAATTTTGTGTCCCTCAAAGCAAAAATTGCTTGTCCCATTTGTTATAACTTCGGTGAAGTATAAAAAATACTAAAAAAATTTGTTCTCGTATTTTTATTCCTCTATCATGTCACTAGTACTAAGCACAATCTAATATAAGTGATCTAAAGCATATTCAACTCGACATTCCAAAATACCGGCAATAATTTTCTTGGTTAAGACTTGTCTTTTTATTCACTTGGGTTGGGTAGTGGATTAAAACACTTGTCAGCTATCCACAGTCAAAAAGCAACAAGTAGTGAACCCCATCAACCAAAGAACTCCTCTTTATTAAAATTAGCCGAATCATCTTAACTTGAGTGGAGTAATAGAGATGATTTGATTCTAGCAAGAAAAGACTCATGCTAGGGATCGGAACTGGGTCACAATAATTCCCACTGCCAAAGAATTAATTAATGATCCTATTATATTAATTAGTGTGTAACAGAGTCGACTCCAATGTGTAATGGTGAAAATATGGTGCTTTCTCATGAAAGCTTCATCTCACATTTGAAGCTGAGCCACTCAAAAAGGGAATCACATTCTCCAATTGAGTTCCTAAATGGTTAATTAATGAATGGTGTTTGATGGACTCAAATTGAGACAATTCCAAAAGTAGTTTCTCTGTGATCTTCTGTTAGGATTACGAGCAGAAAGCATTTTGCGCTCTCTTCTTTTCCTTTTGCCCTCTATCTGACTTCACTTTTCTGCTTCTTAAAGAGTCTCCAAAATTATTCGTCCCATCTAGTGAAATAAAAGAAAAGAAAAATCTTAGGTAGGGGGTACCTTTTTACTTGTCATAATTAAACACTCAAATCAATAGTTGACATATAAATTATAATAATATTTTAAAAATAAATAAATATATTTCACACACGAATATGTTAATGTAACATAACTCTTGTTAATGTGAGTACACATATATATATATATGATATATCATCTTTAGTTATGTGAAAGAATGACACATGGAAATTTGTTTTTCCATTGCCGCATCATCATCATATGGCACCACTAGATGCCACTGCAATTAAGGACTATATGGAATAAACAACCTTTCTTTTTTCCCTCCAACAAGATGGCTTAGACAAGGCGACACAATTTTTGCCAAATTAACCAGCCTTTTGTGGTGGGTTTAATCAATGCGTTTTATTTAAAGTTGCTCAGCGGCTTCAAGGTTAAAATTATTTGTGGAGCCCACCTCTGCAATTCCACTCAAAAAATCATCCTACCCACAGAACATAACGAGTCAGATGGTAGAAGTAATGTAGATACAACATTCTGCATGGTTGGATTTTTATTTTGGGGCTCATAATTAATTTTGGAATCTTAAAAATGAAAAAAATGTATTTTTTATTAAATTTTATAATTAATTCTAAGTGTGTTTTCCTTAAAAATTTAATATGTACTAATAGTCACATTATTATGACAATTTAATTTGATAATTTTTAAATAATTATAGTTACACTAAAATTTATGGTAGACTCTATCGTAATGAATCTTACACATTTATTTATAAGTGTGATATATGTACTGTAAAAGAATTTGGATCTTATTATTAAATTATTCAACTGTGTCCACGCAACTGAAAATGATAATATCACTAATCCAATTAAGTGGATGATGACCAAGAGCACTCAGAAATTACCCTTCACTTTCATAAGACCATTTTTTCCTCCCTTGAAAAAAAGAACATTGAGCGCCATCATCATGGTATAAACAGTTAAAGGCAGTGATGATTACTGTTCCAAATTATGCACTTGTCCTAGTCCCCACATTGATGTGCATACGTGTGATGCACATGCCCTGGTAACACAAACATTGCATGACTGCCTCATATGCTAATGCTATACTCTCAACTTCTAGAGATATTTAAGGTCTTTTTCTTTGCCTCTCTTAGCTATATTAATTGTGAGCAGTGCATAGTCCGTGTAGATATATATATAATTCGATCACGCCATTTATCCTTACCCTACACAATTATTGTTTTCTCAGCATAAAAATCGACGGTATCGGTAGTTAGGGACTTTTGTGCACCATCATATAATAATGGTAGAGTTATTAGCAATGGATAATAATAATCAAAGTGAAAGCGATTGTAATGGAACTCATATTCACGGTAAATCACTTTCCCACCCCACCTCCCCCAACAAACAATGTGTACTTCACCTGCAACCACAAGGGTAATTAGGTAAAATTGGATCGTATCTAATAGCTTATAATTCTAGACTTCTAGTACATGATACAAGTGATGAAGGGAATTATTATTTCCATAGTACATTATTAGGTACAATTACTCGCCCCTCTTATTATGGTATAGAACTAGAAATTAAAGTTTTAAAAAATAAAAATTATCCATTTTAACCAAGTTAAGCTCAAAATGAGAATCTCTGCCTCTAATATATATAATTCATTGACTATAACATGAAGTGCTTGATCTGCTTACAAGCATGCACAAAATCAAGAGGTCACTCCCACTCATTACTCATTCGCTTTTTCTTGATAATCTGGTTAATCTAAGTTGTGAAAAACAGTGATGTGTGACAATTTGGGTTATTTTGGATATTATAGTTTCATGGCATGTATAAGCCAACCGATCATACTTTCAGTGTCTGAAATTAATTGAGTGCTTAACTTTATAGCACGAATTTAGTGAGGCCAAAAGGAAAAATACAAAACCAAGGTTGTTGTTTTCTTAAATTCCAATTCTTCCCCAACCACGAACAGGTCAAAGACACCTTTATCCGAAGCCAAAATGTGAGGTGTAAAGCTTTTTAGAGGTAAAGGGTATTTTGACAGCTAATGTGCTCTAATTGGAACATGGTCCCCTGCCTTGTCTATGCAATATTGATGATATTGAACGTGAAGGGCTCCAAAAAAAAGTATCAGAAATAAAAATAAGAAGATTAGATGAACCACCAAATGCCAAGGTACGTAGTACTTGGTTGATCAATAATCACAAAGGGTTCACAAAATTGTGTACTATTTTGATAGCTGACCAACCGAAAGCTTTACATGGATTTGTTTCTTGGAAAGCAAGATTTGTGTTGATAGGAAGGTATGGTCATATTATATGCATATTCTTATTTTATTATTTGAATCTTTTGATGTGTTTAGACTTTAGAGTATCATCCCAATGGGGAAAATACAAGAAGGGCAGAAGATTCCATATCTTTCATTTTCGGATGGACTCACTTTGATATGTAACGTAGCCATGGATTAGTGAGATGAAAAAGGAGAGTAGATACTAAGGGGGTCTTATTCAAGATACATACATGCTGTATGGTTTTGTTTCTGTTCTCTCGAAAGTAAAATCTCCAAAATTAGAGGTCCACAATAATTCATCAAAATTATTTGTCACTCTACTATTTTCATTTGATCTATATATTATGGTACAACTTTTATTGGTTTGGACTTTGGTCAAAATTGAACTTTGTTCACTTGTTTGGATCATGTAGGTAACAAACAACCATTGAAGTTAGTCCAATGAAAGAAGCTTTGGAACTATATAAAAGGGATTCAAGGGGAATTATGATCTTGTCAAATCCCCTAAGCTCTTCTAGAATATTACTTGTTCGTTCCTAAGGGCCTGTTTGAGAGAGTGTGAAAATGGAGTGGTGACAATATAGAGAAATGGAAGAGGGAGATTATTCAATTTCCCATTTACTAGATAAATTGACCTCAATACAAGGAAAATGGGGGCAGGGGATATAATGCCTAGTCAATAATCTGAGTGTAACTGCAACTAGCACCACTCAAAAAAAGTCTTGTTATGTCTCTACTATATTTTAGTTTTACAGATTAAAGGAAGTTGGATAAAGCAGAGCAGAGCTTTAGTAAATAGATTATCATAAAATAAAATCCATTCAAACACGATTAATTTTGTTAGTGTTAGGCTTTATAGGTGAACGGAGATAGGGACGAATCAAGATAGGGACAAGGAAAAATAAGAGAGAACCTAAAGAAAATAAAGATTGTATTATGTGATTGTTGTGTGTTTTCATACTACAAAGATGATATGCATATTTATAAGCTAAAAATAAGATAAAAATAATTATAATAATAAAATTAACATATAAGATAGATAACTATCTTAACAGTTTGGATGGAGAGCCTAAATTTGGGAGAACTTTAAATTAATAAGCCCAGTGAAAAATCATAGTATACATCTTAACTTAAAACCTTAAAACAATAGATTTATAACTCTTCCTAAATATATACTCTTTACTTAGCTCAAACTTCATCGACGTTAGACTATCCTACCTTCACACTCAGAATACAACCAGTTTAATCTATATTCATGTAATAGCTTCTTCTTAATTATGATGCTCAGTCTCTAACTAGTCAGTTAAAGATGGAAAAAATAGACAGCTATAACTAATGATTAATGATAAAGTCATAATCTGTGTGTAACATGTCACTCTCTACACAAGTGCTTGAATATTTAAGCAAATCCTCATATCTGCTTTGAGGTAGATAGCTTACAGAAAAAGGCAAGTAAATGTTATATACAGTATAACTCCTTCCTGCTGCAGCTTTTCTTCAATGAGGGGTCACATTTCGTAAAACAAAAGACACTCCTGTGCACATGGAATAATTGTACGTCTAGAAGCAATAGTGTTCTGTTCCATTCCAACACTTTATTTGACCACTGCCCAAAATTCCGTCAAGACTAACATTTGGATCTCCAATTCATCACAGTGAAACTCAACCTGTAATTAGACAACAGAAATGTTATACTTAACATGACTAGAGAGAATTATCCAAATAAGAAGGAAAGAAAACATTAAATGTCAATTTGCAAATAAGGGAATAGCTACAAAAATGGGACTTGAAACCAATTGAAATGTGTTACGGTTCAATCTTGAGTTCGAGATAACATTAATTCATTCTCACATGCATAGGATTTAACCTAATAAATTGGGCTCAAGGCCCAAACTCTACGAAGTAACTTGATTGTTAATACCTACGTGTGTAATCATTGAATATGTAACCCCTCTAGTCTTCGTGAGATATCATCAACACATTTATTCAAATAATTGGCTTCATGGTGGTCTCAACCACAGTTATAGAAGAGCTCAACGGACAAAATATAAGTCATCTCCTCACAGTATACAAGCATGAATATACGTTTTCTCTAATTATCACCTCATATTATTTACATATTGAGTTGAGTGTCGGAGTAATTTTTGCAGGTAACACCTCCTCCGCCGAATCAAAAACATTGACCTTGGCAGCTCTCAAGACTCATGTAAGTCCGAATTGCTTGTAAGAAAATGAAAAGTCATTTAAAAGCAACTGCAGCAAGACCACCTTATCAGGTTCCACTAGCAATATTAACCCACCACAAATAATTCCAATTTTTGTAGCTTCAATTTTTGAATTGTAGCTGAGATTTGGCAGATAGTAATGTCTCAGAAGCAGCCTTTTCTTTTTTCCTTTTTGTTTGTTCAATATGTGGGCATAGCATAACCTAAACCTTTCGGTTGTAGGCACCATATTTGGCAATCACAGTGCAAGTGTCTCATAGTGCTATTCTCTTTATTTATTGCATTATGTTTTTATCAGTTCACTTTCCAATTCAGCCTGCACAATGTAATAAGTTTAGGTTCACTAACTTCATTTTCATGGGCGAGTGCTGATACATGTACAAAATATCTTTATATTATGAAGGTCACATAATTAACATCACACGCCTTTCATTTCTTTTGTTAGGGTTCTTACATATCTTGGGTAAATATGGAACCAGGGATGGGTATGTATGGCAATAAGAAATTTTTAATTCTTAAAATAAATTGGGGGGGTGTTTTAATTGGAGAAGAAAAAAACGAAGTAGCTAGATGTATATATAAATTCAGAAAAAAGTGAAGTAGCTAGATGTATATATAAATTCAAAAAAAAGAAATCTTTTGGATAAGATTTTTTTTTATATAAATTTTATTAAATATCTTACACATTAATATTATATATGATGTGACTCATAATGATAATATGTAAGCCACATCTAACAAAATAGAGGGGAAAAAAAGCTATTGCTCTAAAAGAATCTCATATGAAGTTTGTAGTCATTACTTAGGTGGACAAACACATAAGCATGTTAGCTAGGATGAGCTCCAAACCCTTTAATTTTAACAACTGAAACAGGATAGTTATTTGAGGACGGTGGTAATACTTATACAAGGAAAAGACCTTAATTAGGCAACTTGAGTGGGGATGATATAAATCATTTGTTCCTACCTATCTCACAAATAAAATTGTGTCACATCATATCAATTTTATTTATTAGATTTAGTTTAATTTTATTTTTTAAAGTATAACATTGTTCCTATTCTAATGAGTAAAATTAATATGAGGTGATGCAATTTTATTTGTAAGACCGAGAGTGTGATACAGAGGTTAGAGACAAATGATTTCTACCTGGAATAGAGAGGATACTAAAAAATAAAATTGTATGTTTGAAGCACATTTACACTTTGTTGGGTTGACGAAAGAAAATGAGAAGAAAGAAAATGAGAAGAAAGAAAAATATATTTTTTCTTTTGTTGCTTATAGTTGGATAAAAAAGTGAGAAGAAAAAGATGTAAATGTAATTAAAAGACACTTATATATTTATTTTATATTAGGGTTAATTATGTTTTTAGTCCCTGTAAAATTAGAAAGTTTGATTTTAGTCCCTCCATAAAAGTTTTAGTCCCTGCAAAATTGTAAAATTAGGTTTTAGTCCCTGGGATGGGGTGAGGGTTGACTGGGCTGACGTGGCGCTGACGCGGCGTGCCACGTGACATAACCCAAAACCCAACCCAGACCCATGACCCGAACCCAATTCTGACCCGACCCGTTTTTATTTAAAAAAA
>QANU01086265.1:576306-633285 GCA_003254905.1 Nissolia schottii | reverse complement strand
TGGGTAAGGGTCTCTCTCTCTCTCTCTTTTTTTTTGAAACGAGTCGGGTCGGAATTGGGCTCGGGTCATGGGTCTGGGTTGGGTTTTAGGTTATGCCACGTGGCATCCCACGTGGCGCGCCGCATCAACCCACACCCCACCCCAGGGACTAAAACCTAATTTTACAATTTTGCAGGGACTAAAACTTTTATGGAGGGACTAAAATTTTTATGGAGGGACTAAAATTAAACTTTCTAATTTTACAGGGACTAAAAACATAATTAACCCTTTATATTATCATAGAAAGATGCTTGTAGGAGTAGTTTGTGAAAATAAACAATTGATTATGCCTTATACTAATTTTCTTCTCAAGGTTGGGAAGAAAAGCCTTTTAGTGGAACTCATGCCAAAACTTTTCTTTCTTTATTATTTTCTACCCTAAACCAAGCAAAAGAAAATATTAATTTTTATTCATTTTCTCTCCGCACATTTTTTTGTCAAACCAAGGAAAGGGTTAATGTGTTTCAAGAATATCATTAACCATTATTTTTTTAATTATGATATACTTTTAAAATAGTATAAATTTAAACCAATAATGAATGCTTGATCAGCATGCAAGAATTTCTTGCGCAAGTGAGGGTGCAATTCGGCTATATTATTAACTTTTCTGTATCGAAATGAATATGGGTGGGTAGGAATTGGTGATGCATTTGACCAAAGCCAAGCCAACGATTCATTTGACAAACTGCACCAATAATGTTGCATTTTTAACTGAACAGTTGCTAAAGCACTTAACACGACCATAAGCTTACATAAATAACAAAGTCAAACAATATCATCAATTCAAAATTGCAAACCTCTTACAAGCGTCTCAATATATATCGAGTCCAAAAGTTACATATGTCAACAATGCAGAAACACTTAACTTCCACAAAATTTATTTCACCCTATAACATGTATCTTTAGAAGCATAAATTAAACAGTACAAAATCGACGACAAATTAAACTAGCTTTATTTGCTGGAATTAATGTATATGGAAGAAAAAAACGAAAACTATATAATTAGGCATGCATGTGTATGCGTTATTTTTTTCTCATGGGGATGATGAAGATGAATAGGGCCAGAAGGGACGAAACATAGGGAAAACAGCGAACTTCATAAGTCCATTGTTGCAATGGAATCCATTTCTCTCACCGCATGCAAAGTAGTAAGGCTGCCATCTCTTGAGCACGAACTTGAATCCATCTCCTCCACCTTGTGTTGGTTTCGCCATCATCTTAGCCTTCTTAACATCACATTTCATGAAGCTCCACAAGTTTGGAAACAAGTACACGCTGTGTGGGAAACTTGTAGCGTTTGGAGCATCATACTTGAATACTGCACCCACATCATCAATTTAGTTTTAAAAAGCATATATAAATAACTATGAGTCATGTTGCTATTATGACATCCATCTATTTATTTATTTATTTCTAGATGTTTTGAATGATGTATATATCATGATTGATGACCATCCGATAAATGTGTCTAATACAACTATATTTTGGATGTGTGATATTGATGTATAATAATATATCAATTGGTATCAAATCGTACGATAGATAGTTATATGCATACTTCAAATTAAGCTTGAACAACTAAAAATGAAGAAATTATGTACCGAGGGTGTCATTGAGGTAAAAAGGGGCATTGTTGATGGCCCAATCGGTGTAGTTGAAGCCAAAATGCCAATGCTCGGAGCCACCCACGATGATGTTCTTGGCTTGTAGCTGTGTCTTGTTAAGGTGTGGTGGGTTACCGAATCGGGACCACCAATCGGTGTAATTAAAACCGAAGGACCACTCCTTGTTGGCCATGCTCTCTGCAAACATCGATGCGGTCATAATAACAAGCAGAGTGAGGCTATGACCGAACTTGGCAGCCATGGTTTAATTAGCCCTTGTCAGTAATTAAGGGGGTGTGTTAATTAAGTATGTGGTTTTGGTTTGGTGTTGATGAATGGAGCTAAATGTTGTTTATATATATAGGTTAAGGGTTAGTGTTAGGCATGAATTATGCAGTGGTGCAGAGTGGCCTAATTAACTTCTTAATTTTCTGGAACAAGTTGGATTCTGTGAAGCTGCCTTCTTTCTTAATTTCAACTCTCGTGCTCTCAATTTTTCTTCTTCCTATGGTCTCCCTTTCACATTATG
Source organism: Nissolia schottii (assembly GCA_003254905.1). Lineage (NCBI taxonomy): Eukaryota > Viridiplantae > Streptophyta > Magnoliopsida > Fabales > Fabaceae > Nissolia > Nissolia schottii. The sequence goes on along the minus strand of QANU01086265.1, from coordinate 631,113 downwards.
CCAATTTTTTTAATATGTTATTTTTTTGTTTCGTTCAGTAATTAAAGAAATACAGTATGTGAATGTGTTACTTGAGCTCTAGCCGCTGAAAGCAAATCAAGCACTCAGGGAAGTTTAATTCTTTTTGTGACATTTAATTCTTTGTTTGATTTCGTAAGAGATACTCTATGAAATGGGTTGGTAGGACATAATTAAAGCACCAAGCCTTACATCTATCAGGAGAAGGTCAAATGTGGTCGTGTTGTATTATGAGGATTTATTAGTTCTATATTCAATTCTTATTAGTTTATTAATATATAAATTATTTTAAATTTTTTATCTTATTTTTTTATATAAATTATTTAATTTAATTTTTTTATATTTTTAAATGTTAAAAAGTACAAAAACATTAATTTTAAAATAAGAAAGATTTAGTGGCATTAAATTCGTTAAGTTTAGTGAAATTTTAAATTTGAATTAAAAAAATATTTATTAAAATTTAGTAAAAACAATTTAGCGAAAAGATTATCTCTAAAATCAATGATAAAAAAAACCTTTGCTTTTTAGTTAACATACATTATTATTTCAGATTTAATTAACCGAAACTAGTGGGGACGTAGGAATTTCGGTCTACAAATCGGGACATATTTGAGGCTGAGTGTGTAAATGTACATGACTAGTTGAGTGATGTACATGTGATGATGACGGCATGATGGCGTTGTTGTAATGATCCTTCACATTAGAAGAATTGATAGACAAAATAGACACTTTTATTATGGATTTTAATTTTTAATAAAAGAAAAGTTAATTTGTTCCCATGGATAAGATTATTGTTGTCTAACATATACACATATCCATTAGTTGGCTTGGCAAAGTGGTAGCATAAGAATGTCTTGGATGAATTATTAATGGTTATCAAATTATTATTTTTTTTGTAATAATTTATCATTTCACATGAATTCAGTTACTACCAAAAAAGAAATAATTGTTGCTCTCAATGATAAACAGTCTGGAATTCACCCAAAAAGGAAATTGTTGTCAAAGAACTTCTCTTACTTGATTGGCATATGCAAGTTCACCATGTCTTCTGCTGTGCAAATATATGTGCTGATCCCCTTGTTCGATTGGGTGCTAAAAACTAAAAAGGAAGAAGACTGTACTGCGTGAAATCGGATGCTAGCAGAGTTGCAATCTTTGTTGCATTCTGAGTGCTAGAGTTTTTTTTTTCTCTTTTGTTTACCAAAAAAAAAAAACTATCCACATATCCATTCAAATCATCAACAATTTTATTAGACCTAAGCCAACATCATTTATTCTAGGAAGCGCTTAGCGTTTTTACTCTCAACTATATTACATAAACAATAAAAATGAATAACAATACATGAATAACATACAAAATACATTAAGAGCAAATATCATTCACAGTTAAAAAAAAAAAAAGAACACATCACTTTCTCCCACATTTTCTCTCTTTCTCTCCAACCCACATTCTTCCTATATACTCGTGCAACCACCCAACTCCTGACTATGGTAGAATGGAAAACGCGAGTTAAGGTAAGGAAAAAAATGAAGAACATTCTAGAGAACTGACAAAGAAAGGAGCATATTTCTTTGGTGAAGATAGCGAGAGAGAGAGAAGGGTAAAGAAGAAAACAACATGAGGAAGAATCGATCCCAAAAACTAAAAGAGTTGATAATTCCTTGTCATTAGAAGAAGAAGAAGAAGAAGAATGTATAAGTAGGTGGTGGTGGCTCTCATGGCACCCCAACTCTTAGATACCATTCAATGGTATCCCTTTTTTTCTAAAAATCAGCACTACATAATTACCAAATGTGTCACTGCCTTATCCACTAACCAACTTTTACAAAATTGCAAACTAGTCCTAATTACTCATTTATCTTTTGCAAACTCTCTTCCCCAAACTCTCTCCACCCACAACCACCAATACCCATTGTCCTGGCTCTACCATCGGCAACCCCAATCGTGCCACCACCTACCTCCTTGTTGTCACCACCGCAAATGTTCCTTATTATTACTACAGTTTCTTCTTCACATTGAAAAAACTTTATACTTAGTAAAATAAATAAATGAATCCAAGATCGAAATTTCCAATACAGCAAAAAACAACAAAAAAAAAATAAAAGAGTAAAGAAAGAGCACTATTCCTCCAAGGAATCATTGAAAACATACATATTCTAAACAGATTAGAAAATGAAAGAGTTTGATTGGGCAAATGGCCACAAACATTGTTCCAAAATTGACTTGTACCCATTGCCTAGAAGAAAATAACAGCACCATTTTTTTTTAAATCTGGGGTATAATTCACCATGGCGCTTTGGGTGTGTACAACGTCATGAATCCGTCGACATTGTCACGGTGGCCGAGTCTGGTGACGAAGAGGAACGTTGTGCCGTTGTCAAGCCTTGCGGTTGTGCATGGAGGGAATGAGGGTGGTGGCATCTAGATCTGATTCGGGTTCAATGACAAAGAGGAACGTTGTGCGATTGTCGGGTCTTGCTGCTATGCATAAGCGACGGTGGTGGCCATTTAGATATATGATTTTGCTGTGCTTCAAATCCGGTGATGAGGGGCGACGATAGTGGCAGAGACCAATTGGATGTGGGGAGTGAGATGGTGGAGGCTTGCAGGGACCACGGTTGCAAGGAATCTTTGTTTAAGGACTTTTGTGCAAATTTAGGAAAGTTGGTAAATGAGGGGGACAGTGGCTGGATTTGAAGGGATGGTTTGTGAGAAAAAAAGGATACCATTAAATGGTACCACAGAGTTGGGGGCACCATGGTAGCCACCACCGCATAAGTGAGGATGACGAGGATGATTTTGACCCTAGGGCTTTTGCTTTTTTGATGGGTGGAACCTGCTAAAGAAGCTTGGTTTTGAAGAAAGAGATGAAAACTTAGTTATCAACATCTTGGAGGAGAAGCCGAGGAGGGTGAATACCAAAAGAGATATGAAACTCAATAAGCAAAAAAGACGTGACATAAGGTTGAAGATGAGCAAAACTGATAAAATTGGTGGTTTGGAACGTGGCCTTAAAGAATATTGACTTTTTTACAGTTTTTATATGTTTTTTATTATTTTATTTTATTTTTAGATGATATGAGATTTTGTTTTCATATTTTAAAATTTTTTTAAAAAAAGAAATAAGATAAGATGCTTTTAAAATTTAAATAGAAAATAAGATAATATGTTTTTAAAATTTAAATAGGAAGTAAGGGTTAAGATAAGATGCTTTTAAATTTTAAATGAGACGACTTGAAAATTAAATAATGTTTCATTAATTAATAGGTTAATTTTAAAAATTTGAAATAAATGATTTTCTATTATTTTATTTTAAAATTTATTAGTAATCTATTTTAAATTTAGTTTAATTTTTTTTAAAAACAGTAAAGGAGTTTAGGGTGAATTTTTAGTCCCACATTGCTAGTTTTAGAAAGTTTGGATGTTAGCCTTCCCCCTATAAATAAAACCCTTCTCAAAATGTGTAGACTTGCTAATTCACTCAAGGGCTTAAAGGTTCCGCTTCTTGTGAGACTATTCGCTCTAGTTTAATATTTTTTGTCTATGAGGCATATAGGGTGTTAGCGTCATGTTGTTAGAGTGTTCCAAGTCAATCAGTGATGTCGTTCGAGTTCCCACCAAGCTCGCGAGGAACAACAGTTAGTCTCCAGCAATTCCAAGTGAATGGGTTGTTACTCATGGTCTGTTTTAGTCATTATTTTATGTTCATATTTTATAAACATGATTTAGTTTTAGTATTTTCCACTTTTTTAGAAAATAAGGATGTGTTTTAAGAAAATATTTATGAAATTATTTTATTAAATTTTTTTTATAGAAACATGTTTATTTTATTTATGAAAATTATAATTATCTTTATAACGTTTATGAAATTATTTATGAAATAGTTTATGAAAATATTTAGAAAATCATCGAAAGCCATTTTAGAACCACCATGGAACCATTGTTTTATTGCATAAAAATCATGTTGCATGTGTATGTTCATGGATTTCAAATGTTATAATCATGTCAGTTATCAATTATTTTCAGTTATCATGTTCACATTATTTAAATTGTTTTCATGGGAGTTGGATCTAGGATAAAACTGCAAGTTAGCGACAACTTACATTAATCCTGATATACCTTGTACGATCGTCATGTAAAATAGGTTTCAAACATATAGAATAATTAGGGTAAAACTGTGAAACCTGAACATAGGCAAGCCCGTGAAGCCTGGACATCAGTATATATAGTCAAATTGTATTGCTCAGGATCTGTCTATCTAGATACCTCTCAACTGTTATTTGTTTAAATCTTTTTACGAACCCTTATCATTAGTATATTACAATGTTCTTGTATGACAAATAATATATGTATTGCATTATGTATGTCCATGTTTCAAAATGTCTCGTGAGTACTATGGGTAATTGCGATGTAATGACCCTTTTTTCGTAGGGAAAAAAAGGGGAAAGGACATGCGCTACAGACAGCGCCTAAAGCGCGCTGCAGCGACACGAGATTAAAGTCCCACATTGGGAAACGTGATAGAAGGTGGTCTTGAGCTCCCCTTATTTATAGAAGTCTCCCCTGAGTATTTTTTTTGTTAATTCACTCAGAGAGCTCTGAAGGTGCAAACTTTCTTCCGAAACTCTAATTCTTTTTATTCTTTCTCCACCTCATTATTCCGTCTGTGAGGAAGCAGTGCCTCCACGTAGGGTGTTGAGAACTCCCAGCATTAGAGTGCTCCTTAGCGGCTAGCCATTTTTAAATGAGTGACTTTCTTCACAGTATATTTTTAGACCATGTATTTATTTTAAGAAATTATTTATTTTATTCATGTTTTTATGAAATCTTAGGAGATGAAACCTAGTAGTTTCTTTTAAGTATTTATGAAGTCAGTTATTATTAGGAATATCCTTATTTATGAAAATAGTTATTTATTAAAAACTTCTTTATTTATGAAAGTAGTCATTTATGAAAATGTTTTAGAAATTCATGAAAATTATTTTAGAACTACATGAGACCTTATGTCTTATTGCATTAAATATGTCATGTTATATGTGCACGAATATTTATGAATAAAGTCATATTATGCTATCAGTTATTAGGTAAAGTATTATGTTATCATGTTTGATGTTATCAGTTATTTGGTAAAGTACTATGCATTATAATTATTTAAATATTTTCATGTTTGATACTATGCTATGTATTGCAAATGCATGTCATAATTACAAACTGTCTCATGTCGGTGCAAGGTCTATCATTTACTGAGCGATGACTCACCCTTCATAAACCATTTTTCAGATAACGTTAATGAAGATACGCTTCTTGCTCAATAGATTCCAGTTATTAGGATAGTTTATTTTATGTTGGTCAGTAGAGTGCTCCAGTAAATAAGTAGAGTAGTCCGTATTTTAATTATTTAATTTCGTATCTTATGTAAAATGTTTTATTTTGTTTTAATTTATAATGTTTAGTTTATTTTTAAAAAGTTTTTCTTATTATTTATTTATAAAAGTTGCGCATTTTCGTGATTAGCACATTAGAATACTTTAGCAAGGGAACTAGTAACCTTGTGTGCCGGTAGCGATTTTTGGGTCGTCACACACTCGCTCACTGAGACTCTCCCTAGAGTTCTCACCCCAACCTCTCATTCCAGTAACAGGTTAAGTTGTAGTAACAGTTTATGGAGGTCGTGGTCAGTCGTAGCAACTTTATTTTAATTTGTAATCGAGTCAGTGTCTAGGATGTTCTAATTGTATTCAGACAGGATCTTCAGATCGATTGCATATTTTACATATATATTTATGTTTATTGTAAAGAGTTTATTTATGTTTATTCAAAAAAGATGTTTTAATTTGTTTTATTTAAAGTTTAAAATAAATGTTTTTATGAAGAAGAAAAAAAACATTTTTTAAGAGGTTTTCATATGGGAACTAGTATCATGCTGATAATGATTTTTGAGTCATTACAGTTGAGGTCTTGACACAGTCTACAATTTTCAGGTCATTACAGCTTGGATCCTGACAAGAGGTTGATCCAAGGGAAAATTTTCGATTTCGTGGGTACTATGGAAACTAAGAAATCTAATGTGCAAAGGAATCTGGTGAGAAGCTTATGGGGGTAATGACGAATTTCTATGGGAATGCAAGGGTGGTGAAATATACTAGTGAATGCAAATATAGTTGACGAACCGTAGCCGGATGTTTTGTAACAAGTTGCTATTTTGCTATCCTGAGTGAAGGTGTCGACCGTGTTGCAACAAGCACTAGTTAATGAAGATAAGTGATTGCTATGCAAAATAATATTGGTCCCGGTGTTAGTGTTGGCTTGTGTTTGAGTATTGTTTGAAGGTGTTGTAAATGGTTCTTATTTGTAATCAGAAGATTGAGCTGAATCCTACTGATTTTTTTCTTTTTCATTCTCAGTATAATTGAAGACATAGTTTGAAGTGATTGATCTACATCTAAAAAGTGCAGCTGTTCACGAAGGTTTGAACATTGTTTCTATTCAAATAAAGTCTCAAGACTTGCAAGCTGAAGAGTGCAATGAAGTTTAAATGTTGGTCCCATTTATGCGTTCAATAACTACTAGTAGTTTTGTTTAAATTTTTAAATTTGTAAATAGGGAGTGAACTTTGTGATTAACCTTAATTATTAAGTTGTAAGGGTGACTTAATAGATGTAAATTCGGTTATCTATTATTCTAAAAAAATTAGGAGTTTTGTCTTATTTGAATTTTTTTTAGGGATTTTTAACGGACTTAACATATGTTTGTCGTACTTAGTGTTTTAATTTGCACGGTGACGTGTTGATTGTAATCAATATTTTTTAAAAAAATTACTTTTGGCAATTTTTTCTTGATTAGAGAGAGAGAAATAAAATAATTAGGTTTTTTAGTATTTAAACTTTAATTATATAGTTTTTGGCGTGAAGGAAGGCCAGAGGCCCAGAGCAAAAACCAAAAATAAGGAGCCAACATAGGTAGGCGAGGGTGAAGGCCCAAGTCTAAATCAATTCATGAAAGAAGCGGAAGAGATGTAGTGCATGATGAGGTTGGTCACGTGATTCAGGATGCCAAAACCAATGAGTAACACATCCTCTATGAGGCATGGTTGGTTAATTAGTGTTTGACATTTGACCAAAGCAAAGTCAATGATTAACTCATTTAATTAATCAACTACACGTTTTTGCATTGTTTTAACTTAAAAACTTCAGTTGGTAAAGCACTTTGCATGATCATATATGTAAGCTAACACAACATTACTAAAAAAGTCAAACAATCATCAATTCAAAAATGTTTAACATATGATACAGAAACACAACTACTTTTTCAGATGAATCGTTCATTTGATTTTCATCACGTAATGTATCCTAAGAAGCATATATAAGTAGTATAAAATTGACAAGAAAACTCGCCTTATTTGCTAGAATCAATGTATATCAAAGAAAAACTATATAGCAATTATTCAGCAGCTAGCAAGCTAGATTGTTCTTGCGTGAACGCATTGTTTTCCCTCATGGGGATGATGATGAAGAAGATGAGGGCCAGAAGGGACGAAACATAGGGAAAACGGCGAACTTCATAAGTCCATTGTTGCAATGGAATCCATTTCTCTCACCGCATGCAAAGTAGTAAGGCTGCCATCTCTTGAGCACGAACTTGAATCCATCTCCTCCACCTTGTGTTGGTTTCGCCATCATCTTAGCCTTCTTAACATCACATTTCATGAAGCTCCACAAGTTTGGAAACAAGTACACGCTGTGTGGGAAACTTGTAGCGTTTGGAGCATCATACTTGAATACTGCACCCACATCATCAATTTAGTTTTAAAAAGCATATATAAATAACTACGAGTCAGTCATGTTGTTATTATGACAACTATTTATTTACTTATTTATTTCTAGATGTTTTGAATGATGTATATATCATGATTGATGACCATCCGATAAATGTGTCTAATACAACTCTATATTTTGGACGTGTGATATTGATGTACAATAATATATCAATTGGTATTAAATTGTATGATCGATAGTTATATGCATACTTCAAATTAAGCTTGATCAATTAAAAATGAAGAAATTATGTACCGAGGGTGTCATTGAGGTAAAAAGGGGCATTGTTGATGGCCCAATCGCTGTAGTTGAAGCCAAAATGCCAATGCTCGGAGCCACCCACGATGATGTTCTTGGCTTGTAGCTGCGTCTTGTTAAGGTGTGGTGGGTTACCGAATCGGGACCACCAATCGGTGTAGTTAAAACCGAAGGACCACTCCTTGTTAGCCATGCTCACTGCAAACATTGATGTGGTCACTATAATTAGCAGAGTGATGCTCTGAGCAAACTTGGCAGCCATGGTTTTAGATCTAACTATTAGATTCAGCTAAATAATTAAGGCAAGGGAGTGTGTTAAGTATATGGTTTTGGTTTGGTGTTGATGGATGGTGATGGTGCTAAATGTTGGATGTGTATATATATATATAGGGGGAGTAACATTAGGTGCAGAGTGGCCTAATTAACTCTTGTAATTTTCTGAAACATGTGAAGTTGCCTCCTTCTTTCATAATTTCAACTCTCAAGCTGTCAACTTTTCTTCTTCATCTCGTCTTTCACATTATTCACTTGGTTAAGTTAAGCTTGTTGATCTACTAAGGTAGATGCTTAATGGGTTGGTAACAAAAGGTCAAATGTGGTCGTATTGTTGTGAGGTTTGACGAGGTCAAAGCCTGTGTTTAGTCATATTGTTGCAGAATTAACTGAAACTAGTGGGTTGGAAATTCGGCCTACAAAATCCATATAGTATATTTTATGCTGACTGTTGTAAATGAGATACATGACTAGTTGCGTGATGTGATGATGACGGCATTATGCCGTTGTAGTAGTAATGAAACCTTACATTATAAGAATTTATAGACAAATTAAATACATAATTTTACAATTTATTTTAATTTTCATAAAACATAAAACAAGTTAATTAACTGCATTGAACAACACAGTTTTATTGACTAGTATCTTGTTAGGATGCATCACACATTCACACTTGAAACACAATAATCTCCTTCTCAAATGTGAGGTTCAACATCGATATGCTACTCCCTCAGCGAAAGCTTCTTCTCACGGCAAACACACATTATTGGGCCAGCCACCAAACTCAGGTGCAAACATCGTGAGGAAATTTCAGGTCAGATTCAAACCAGCGGCTCTGATACCACTTTAAGTCTAACAAGACATTGCTGTATTTCAAGTGTAAATTTTAAAATCTCACATCAATAAAATTTGGATTAAGTGATATATATTTAAAAAAAACCCTTAAATTCATTGTCTTAAGATTTTGGGTCAAGATGAACCCTCTTTGTGTTTGTACATAAAACATTTCCGGTAAAAAAATTTAACATAATGTTAAGGTTTTCTTTTGTCAAATATAAAATTAACTTTTTTTGGATCTCAAAGAAAGTAAGTTACATTTATCTACGTACAGGCCATCTTTCGCGCCCCCTAACTCATGTGGGCTAAAATGTGGGCCAATATGGTTGATCCGTTTAAGTGGGCTGATCAATAATTAGCTAAGCCCAACTCCGTAAGGTTAGTGTCATCTAAAGATTAAGTTCAGAGAATTAAAATTATTCAGACCGAAAAAGGAAAAGTAAAACCATTCAATAACTTTCTTTTTTTTTTTTATGAAAAAAATATTTAGGTGGAGATCTTACTTTATGTTTATATGTTTTTTAAACAAAAATTAGAGGTGGTATGTATTGTGTAATTTATGTTTAAGTATTTTAGACTCTACTTATATTGCAGGATGGAATAGTTAAATTTGATTCATGAAAAAGGTAATGTATTGATGAAGTAGTCAGATTTCAGATGTAAAGATATCAGTGATGAAGAAGGCTAAACAACAGTGGCCCAGGTGTGAAGCAATAGCATTATTGCTTTTGAAGATGCAAATCATGTACAAGTCCCAAACATTTTTTTTTCCGGACATGCTCCCTGCGCTTTCTTATTTGCGAAATTTCTCTGGACAGAAAAATAATATTAGTGATTTCCACTGCCACTATAGATAAACTAGATTATTTGCTGGGTCCCAATATTTATAATATTATTATTGTCATATCCTGTGGCATTGTCTGGCTGTTATTTTGTCTCCTTTCAGTTTGGATTGGATTCATGCATCATTGCATCTTACATTTAATTTTATGGATTTTATTTTTGTAATAGATTACGTTTAGTCCCAGTATGTATATTTTTTCTTAAATATAAGATGTCGACTAATCACAAACAATAAAAAGGGTAAGGCTCTAGTTGGTTTAGACCAGTTTGCGTCATCTGACTAACAATAAGGATTAGAAAGGTTAATCAAGGATTATTATGTACGCAGTCTTCCCATGCACCTCGAGGAAAAGAGAATCAAGGATAATATTTCCTAAAGATTCCATGAGTAATGCATGAGAAAGTTAGGAAAATTATCTGAGAGTATGGATGAGAGAATTTAAGAACCGACTGACATCTCTTAGACTAGCCAAGAGACCCAACGAAGGCCCATTAGTCAACGACCTCTTCTTGGGATGCTACTAATGCAGTAAGGACACCTGCACCCAACTATAGCCTTTTTCCTAACAATAGTTGTCTTGTTGCCTGAATTTTGAAGGCTTAATGGGAAGTAGGAGAAAAAACGACTTTGTCCCTTTATAGGTTTGGGAGGAGCCTAGGGAAGAAAAAGGAATAAGGACAAGAAAGAGGCTTTTTTCCTTCATTTCTCCACCATAAAAACATAAGGAAGACTCACAAGGAGAAGACCAGAACAGAATAGGGGCTGAAGGGACCCAAAAACAACAGACTTCTCTTCTTCTTCCCAAAACACCCACAAACCCTAGCATACCAGAAAAAACACGAGATCAACATCACTAGAATCCTTGCTGCAAGAATAAGCTCCCAAGCAGAGAGAGGCTCAGTCATCCCCATGAAGCTTCGTTGGAGAGTTAAGGTCGTTCACCCCTTTCAGTTTGACTTCATATACTTCTCCCACATCCATTACACTCACAAATCTCAAAACAAATTTACGAACTCATGAATTTACAAATTATGTTTTAAACGACCTACTCTGTCCTTTCTAGTTTAAATCAGCCACACATTGTAATTTCATTCAAAAATATATAAATATAACACATAACTAATTTCCTATAAATAATAATAAAAAATACATGACTAATTTACGGTCTAATAATAAGTTTGATTGAATGGGGAACCTGGAATTTAGGTAGCAAAGGTTTGAAATATGTCCCCTCTCCATCCACAGCTAACACAATGGAACATGAAGCAAGCTATACCCAAAAAGGAGCTATCTTTGTTTCCCCATCCACCATGACCACATTAAAAAAAAATACGGAATATATTTCTTTAACTAAAAGACCTGCAAATAATGATATAAAATTGTGATTCTCATGAATTCATGATCATCCACCTAAACAATTTCACCATAGCTATGTTGATTACATTTTGGTTACCACTTTAAAAACAATCTAGATAGATTTCCTTGATGATCCACATTCCCATATAATAAACCACATCAAATGGGACAAAGAAGTGGACTCTGAGTAATTCAGTTGCAAATGGAGGATTAACTCATACCAAACATTATAGTAAGCTAAACCCATTATAGTAAGTAATATTAGTTAATATCCGGTGTACTTAAAATACCATAACCCTTAACCCGAACTACATTAATTAAGGTCCAATATTCAGTGGGTGGTTATTTGGCTTCTAACCGATACACGTGCTGCATTACTCCTCAAGTGTAAAGTTCCCAATAATAATAATAAATATCAAAATCACATACAGCTTTGTCGGTGATCCATCAGCATAACAGCATTTGAATCACTGAATCACCCAATAATATGATTTCAGTTCTCTGCAAAAGAAAAAGCCTGGCAAAATTTTTGGCTTAAAGAGAATACATCAAGTAAGAATACCAATCCCAATATCCACTTATTTTCATCTGAGCCTCATTGCTATTACTTTTTAGTAACAATGTATCCAAGCCTGAAACCTTCTACATTAGTATATGCTGCAGTGATCTGATTGTTTTCTTTAGACCTGAAAAAAAAAAAAAAAAGGGAAAAAAAGCAAGTTTAAGAGCTGCACATTTGAACTAAATGGTTCAATAGTGCAAATCAATCTTTTTGTTACATGTGAATTTCTGTGCTTCAAGCTCAAGATGGTAGGCAGGCAAATGTTGTCCACGAGAGAGACCTCATGGTCCAGACTTTTGGAACATCTTGCTATATGCTTTCTTCTCTTGATCGCGCCGATCAGCGATCTGCAACAAACACAATCAGTTAGATTCCTAAGTAGTACATAATTCTTCTGTGCTTGCTCAATTTAGATATGTACACTCACCTTCTTCCTCGCCGCATTAAGTTCCTTTTTTATTCCAGCTGAGAAAAAAACAAGATGTCGAGTAAGCTACATACAACTTTAGATTACACTGTAGAACTGTGATATAAGGATCAGTGAAAATGGCCATATAAAAGTACATTTTATCTCTTCACAAAATAATCCTCAAGTGCATTTTATCTTTGCATTTTCTTCCTCAATATCCTCTCCTTCACTTCGATTTCCTCACAAACATAATTATTACTATCAACATATAAGTTGACGATCATTCAAAACTAGTTTCTTTTTGCTTGTTGCAACAAAAGGGTTATCCCATATTTTTAAATAAACAAGATCAAGACCGACTTTCAATAACACATCGTGTGTGTGTGTGTGTGTGTGTGTGTGATTGTAGCAGAGTAGAATGTATGAGAAAGTCCTGATCCAAGAACATTATCTTTACCATCATTTGGCTCCAAGGTCAGTGCCTTCTTAAAGCTTTCAACTGCAGCATCAATGTCATGGAGTGCCATGTAAGCCTGGTAGGTTAAAAGCAACATAGTTATCAGAGAAGATAGTGGGATGCAATAAATACTAAGCAACAAGAAGCCTTTCAAAGTAAAGGGTAACAAAGGATCCTAACTTGTGACAGAAAGCTCCTGAATTGGAATACCAACCTGTCCTTGACGAAACAAAGCTTTAGCATTGTTTTCCCCATCACGCACGGCAAACTCGGTATCCAACAATGCTCCTTTGAGATCCCCTAATTTCAATTTACAAGCCTAAAAATGACATACCAAAGGCAATCAGTAAACTGGGAACGGTTAATACATGCAAACTGCCAAACAGAGAATACGATAGACTGATAGTATACTACGCTGTAACATATGTGCAAATGTTATCCACAGCAAAGTGTACAACAAAGTAGCTTCTAACTTACAGAGCTGTTTGTAAAAATCTGAGACTTTGTTTTTCTCAATCCTGAACTTGTCTCTGCAAAGGCATAAAGACAAGTACATTATCAAATGTAAAGATGAAATGCATTTATTGTACAATCTTAGCACAGAAAAAAACAGTAGAGAAAGCCAGCATCAGCATGCCTTCATCGATCCCTTCTTTCTCCCAACAAATATCCAAGTAGCGCAAAGCCTTTCGGTACTTTCTTAGAGCCATTTTGTAGTCTTGTTTCTGTCAGGAGAAAAAAGAATTAGTTTTTGGCAGCAAAGATTTGCAAGGCAAATATTTCATTCATACTCTTAGCAAGTTAAATATAGTTCCTTTCGCAGCATGGAATAATACATAAAAAATAATATTACAATAACATGAGATGGACCATATAAAAGCAAAGGTACCTTGAAATAATCATTGCCAAAAGTTTTAATGGAGTCAACAGATTTCCTCCACCACTCAAGTTCATTAGGGCTCTCATCAAGGTCCGCTGGCCAATCAGGATAAGTATCACCATCTTTAAAAAAGTTAGAGATTCCATCATCTTCTCCTTCAGGAATTTCTCCACAATCCACAATTTTCACATCAAGAGCGGGACGGTCATCATCTCCAGTCGTAACATGCTCAATCGAACGGACCACTCCCATTCCTTTAACTACTCTTCCAAACACGACATGCTTACCATCCAGATGAGAAGTTCGGGTAGTGGTGATAAAAAACTGAGACCCATTTGTATTAGGACCAGAGTTTGCCATTGATAACATCCCTTTCCTTTCATGCTTCAACTCAAAATTTTCATCTTCAAACTTCAGCCCATATATAGACTCTCCCCCAGTGCCATCTCCAGCAGATATATCACCTCCTTGGATCATAAAGCCTTTAATAACACGATGAAAGCATGACCCCTGAAAAAACCAGAAAAAGAAAAATTGAATGCAATACTTAAGTTTAGAACTAATATCGAAGATTTATTTACTGGGAGATATGAGCCTCAAGAATGCAACATAATAACTTGGTATTTACACTGTGAAAAGACTAAGACTTATTCTCCTAGTGCAAGAAATCGATTAAGGAGATTAATATTATGAGGAATTGCTTTTTTCTGTTGTTAACATATAAGCAGGATTCAGATAATTATATCTCATACTGCTCCAGTGAGATATCCCTCACAAACACACAAACAAGAGATGAGAACTATTCATGAAGTGCGCGTGAGAATTAATAATCATTTGGATGATATGGTAAATCATCATCAGTGCCAAAGCCAACAGGTTTAGACCTGCTTCCCAAAATATGGCATAACAGAGGCATCAAAGTACCGCATCCTTGAGTTAAAATTTCTATACAATCTAAGCATACATGTTACATATGATTCTCGATGCGATGAACTAAGAACAGACGCAGGAAGTTTTAATCAGTATAAACAACCAATAACATTTTAGATTTCTGGGCCAATGTCACAACCAAAAACTATAGCAAGAATATTCACTCCTTCTGACAAATATATTCAGCAGTCTGCATTGGCAACACTTTATTCTCGGCCAATTTGTTACATAATTTTAAAAACCAAAAATGTGGGGCATGGGAAAGTTGCCATATCAGCAATATTGATAAGAATATTATCAAACAGAAATAATATATGGAATATTACCCCTCCTCCCTATTATTTAAAAAAAAAAAAAAACCACACACACACACACACACAGAGAAACGCCCTGAAGTTACATTAATACAAGTTGAAGAATCCTCTTTCCAAAAGAACATGTGAACAAAAGCGAATGGCTAAAAGGTCGTAGTATCTATCTACAATCAAGAGGAATAAAGGGCATAGCCGTCTTTTCGGAAGTCATCGTCCAAAAGTGAGGGGAAAGAAAGGGAAAAGAAAAAAAAGAGGCACCTTCAAGTTCCAAGTTGAAGCGCAAAGTTCAGATCTTAGAGAAGACTAAAAGTGTCAAAGTTAACGAGACATGACAAGCAAAAGGAGAACAATCGGGCACATTAATCAATGCTCCGAATCCAAATATCACTATTCAATGAAATCGGAAAGGACTCTGAATCATGAAGATGAGCATAAAGCAAAGGGGAAGAGAGAAAATAGAATAAGAAAGGGAGAAAGGGACGACCTTGAAATGGAGGGGGACGGCAGTGTGAGGACCAATGCCCTTGCGGCCGGTGCAGAGGGCTCTGAAATTCTCAGCGGTTTTGGGAACGACGTCGTCGTAAAGCTCAATCAGTATCCTACCTTCGAGCTCCTCCCCTATGCTAACGTCCAAGAAGCACCGCGGTTTCCCCATCTCGTTCTGTGAAGTGATTCAGTGAAATTGATTTCGGCTACTTGGGGGAACTCGGAAGTCACAAGCCCTTCTAGACTCTTCTCTCCCAAACTTCAAATAGTAGGAAGCAAACACCAGTGTTTGTTTATGAAGAAAAATAATAATAACACAATAAAACTCTCACCCTTTTCGTACTTCTTTTATTTTCGTATATTCCAAAATATTTGTTCACTTTTTAATTTAAATAATATTTTTTGTTATTATACTCATATTGTAACGCATTAAATAGGAACAAAGAACAATGATATAAAATGTTATTAGATTTTAAAACTTTTTTAATCATTATTTTAATATTGGTCCATACCATAAAGTATACAAGTAAATAAAAACAAACGGAGTTTATAAAATTAAAAAATACACAGGGAGTAATAATGATAAATTTTTATTTTTTATTTTTCCAATGAAAAGAAAGGGGGGCCATCCTTAGGAGGAGTCGTAAGCACTTTTAGGATTCACATTCACCCATCCCCAGCCAGCTATTGTGCTTACCTTCTCTCCCTCCCAAAGACAAATAGAGTTGGTGGATAGCCTACTTTAGGTTAGGTAGGCTATCTAATTAGATATAGACTTCTTTTTTTGATTTTTTTCTTCTTCTTTTTTCCCATAAGTTTAGCTCATTATATTATGGTTGTGTTTAGGATAAAAGGAAATTAACTTAGAAATGATTTGATTTATAAGTTAAATTGCATTAAATATTTTGTTTGGTATTTTTTAATAAAAGGAAATTTAATTTGATTTCATAAGTTTATGAGAATTCAATTAACTCACATTAAAAATTTTGTATTGTTTTTTAATGATTCGTTTGAAATTAATTTTATTCTAATATAAAAAATTATTTTATCCATCGTTAACTAATAAATTTATAAACTTTATTATCTTTGTCATGCCAAACTCTATTAAGTACTATTCTACTCTTATTAAATTTAAAATATATATATATATATCTTTTTCAAAAACAAAAATCATAAAATATTTTTTGAATTTTTTTAGAAAAAATAGTGATAGAGAGGTCATAAGAATGATCAATGGTGTGTATATCCCATATGATGCATGATTATTTTTATTCTATAGAGTATAAAAGAATTTCTCAAACAAAGTTATCTCAAATACTCCTCTTATCTATTTTAAATGTCGCTTTGACCAAATGTACAGATAATAAAAAAAGTTAAAATTAAGAATAATTTAAATAATAAGTTTATTAAAATATCTTTATTTAATTTAATTAAAATATTTTATAATGAAGAGAGAGATAAAGATGATATTAAAAGTTACTATTTTTAAGACTAATAAATTAAGAGTATAATAATAAACATAAAGAATAGTTTTTGCCTTAAAAAGTGATGATAACAAATAATTTACACAAAAAAAATTAATTAACGTGACAGTTAAAATAAAAATAGGAAATAGCTATTCCCCAAACATTACTCTTCTATGTATAACTTGGCAAGTTCTATTTGCTACTCCAAATACAGTACATGTCTTTTGGAGTATGTTAATGGTCAATATCCCACACTCCTTGGGGTCTTGTCAAAAGTTGTCTCCAAATTTTTTATTTGTTTTCACAAAGAACGACAGTGCTATAATAATGATAATTTTTCTTGCTACTTCCCCCACAACCACAACCACAACCACAACCAAACAAACATATTATGATATACAGTAAGAGTCTAGCCAAAAATGGGCATCGTTCGTTATACAACTTGAGGAGGAGTGAAAGGGAGTATTCTTTTGATATGCAGTTCAACTACTCAAATAGAGGATTCCAAATTTCCAATGGAACAACAATATCATTATGCTTTCTATATTAGAATAAAGAAAAACATATTTTGTTTTGATGCTGCATAGAAACACTAAAGCCATTATATATGAGGTACAAACAATTCAGAATCAAATCAGAACATTGATATTCCCAGACGATATACGGAACTAATGCCAGGTGAAATAGGTTTTTTAAGATCTAGCTAGCCCCGAACAAATTGTGAAGCGAAGTAAGATTTCGCTATTTAAATTTGCTGAGATCCAGTTCCACATCAATGCTTGTTAACATGAACTAGAAATTACTAAATCATAATAAAATTAGCTATGCAGTGACAGCATGAAAAGAAAAAGTGAGGTAGGCTGCCAAAGGTTATATTAAAAAAGGCTTAAATATATAAGATTTAGGTCATGACAAATTTTTAAAATTTAGTTAAGATCCTAATATTAATATATATATATATATTATTTTGGTTTTAATATATTACAAAAATTTGGTTTCAATATCTGCTATTAGTGAAACTCTGTTAAGTATTGATATTATTAACATATTATATTATCAATAGTGTCATGCAAATAAAATAAGTCAATTCGACCTATGATCAGGCTAAAACAGACTCATAACATGTTATTTGACTAAATTTTGTTCTTAAATCATGACCCACGCACCACTCAAACCCAGGTTAAATAACAAGTTATGAGTCGAACTTGAACTGAATTATAGAACACTACTGATGTTGCATTTTGTTAATCATGACAGTCATTAACAGAGTTTCACTAATGACAATGACTAAAGTCAAATAATTTTTAATATGTTATGGATTAAAACCAGATAATTTCTAATATGTTAGCGACCAAACTCAAATAGTTGTAATATATTTAGACCAATATTTAAAAAAAAAATTAAGGACCTAAACCAAATCTTAAAAATTTATCAAGAACGTAAAATATATCAAAACCTATTAAAAATATACATACTTATGATTTAAAAATGTGTTTAGGCCTATTAGTGATCACGTTAAATGTGTATTATACTTATTTATTTATTTCTCATGAGTAATGATTTAAACTTCTAATTACATGTTTAAGAAATTTTGTTATCCACCTACTGGGCTAAATTTTGTTGGTTAAGTGTATAAAGTTCTAGTTAGTTATTGGAAGACATAATAAAGTTTATTTTAGTATTCTCTGAGTCTATTTTTTGTTGTCATTTTTAATAAAAACACACAGTTTAAAAAATTATTTAATTACATTAAGATAAAGAAAATATAGAATTTATAAACAAAATTAACCTCGAGTAATAAATGTTATAGTTATTAAATATTATGAGAAGTATGAGAGATAACAAAAGTATAAGCATAAAAAATACATTTAATATTTTCTTAATTTAATTAAATGATAATTAATTTTGAATAATTTTTTTTAAGAAAATGACAATGAAAGGGAGTAAATTGTAACTTTAAACTAATTCTTAATATTGAAAGAGTTTCATTTAAAAAAATGACGTGAAGTGACACGTAGAATATGGAGAAATAAATTGATGTCCCAAAAGTTTTACGCTTCTGAATTTTATTGGAAACAAGTCCGAACTGTTGATTCCTGTGTAAATTTAATGCAAAGAAGCATGTAGTATGGTCCATATCATTGGTTGCCCAGATTCATGGCCAACTTGGTTTAGTGGCTATCACTATTATTGGCTAACTAATGCATGTGGCCCCGGCTAAAGGCCCCACTTTCTTCAAAGAGGGGTATTAGTGTTAAACCTTTCCTTGCCATTTTAGTATTTCTTTTATATATATATATATATATATATATATATATATATATATTTGTCTACATTCTTATTTTGATATTTTGATAAATATTTGTTCACATTTTAAATTTATGACACATTAATTATTTTTTTATTATATAATTATTAAATAAAAAAATTCATGTTTATATATTACTAATAGTTTTAACTACTTTTATTATCTTACATTAAATTAAAATAATATCTAGTTTTTTGTACTTTTATATTTTTTAATCATTTCTTTAATACTTACACATAACTCAAAATGAATGTAAAAATAAGCGGAGAAAGCATTATATTATTTTACGATTTATGGTGGCAACAAGCTTCAATATTATCTTTCCTCTGTCTACTCTATTTGCGTGATGAGCCCTTGCGGCCATTTTGGAAAACAGATAGGTCCCATTTCAGCACCAAAATGAATATATTATGGATTGGACTGGATTGGGATACATTATTCTTCTTAATTTATTCACAAATAATATAATGATAAAAAAATACTTTTGTTTCAACTTAAACAAAATAGTAAGACACTAGAATAGAATATCTACATGTTTTAAGTTTTAACGAGGCTCCATCTTCGTGCTTGTCAACCTTTATTGAGTTTTGATGGAATTGTAGATAAAGTTAGGTGAGAACATTGCGATGGATCTGATAAAACTGCACATATGCAGCCTGAGAAATGATGCTACAGTAGCATGAACAATGAACAAAAGAGAAGAGAGATGATCTCAAATTGAATCATATTCTTCATTGATAATAATTGGGTATATATATACAAGAGAAGCAATGGCTTGATGCACAAGCCACAGAAACTAACTAACTAATTAAATTCTAACCAGCTACAAGTTTGTTAATTTGTCACTCAAGTTACAAGCTTCAAGTCAAAATGCTAGCTAACTAACCATTCTTAGTTACAGTGGTTAAATATAATTATACATAGCAGAATTTACATTTTGCCTACTATATCTAACAGGATCTATCTTTATTTAATTTTTTTTTTCAATTTTGAGTATTTTAATGACATGTCATATTACTTAGTAATGTGTGTGTGTGTGAGAGAGAGAGAGAGAAGGAATATTGCAAAATCAATAAATTCTCTTTGTTTGTAGTAGAATGGACATGTATTTTAGTCCACTTATTAGAGATGACTTGTGCACAACTTTTTTGTATTTGGGCAAATTGAATGCCACTATTAGTGGGCAATAGGTAAATGGCAGATGTTTCTATTTCTAATCCATCATCCAACAAAAATATTCCACGACCTTATAAAAGGAAACAGATGTTCACGTCAAAAAAACAAAACAAAACGAATGAGGGCCCGCAGCTCTATGAAGCAAATACGATCCAATATAATTTATGGGTAACATATTTTTGATCAATTAATATAATTTGTAAAGACATCTCTAAAATATTGATCAAGTGACATATAATTTACTCTGATCTCACCATATTTAATATGTTACCATACGGAAATTGCTTTAAATATCAACAAAAAAAAGTTGTGGATGAGGCAATGCCTTAAGTGGTAAAACCGCGCTGCAGTAACAGCAAAGAGCCCTCCAAAAGGTGAAGTTAGTTATCTGTTGGGTTTCCTAATTTTCTTTGTAAACTGTTGGTGGCCCATGTAAGGAGACCGAAACCATATGGGGCTGGTCTACGCCAAAAGGTGCTTGGGTCCTCGCTGGACCAAGATAGGGTTGCGCTCTTGCTAATATATATAGCAAGTTGCTAAATTCTCTTTAGAACCTACCCAAAAATTCGCTTCATTATGATCTCACTCACAATGATATCAACTGCAATTTACACCATGTCTTTTTCTTTATTGTACAAATTTACACGATGTTTAAGAACTACTATTCATTAAGTATAATTGATATTTTGAATTAAAAAGGCTAACAGCATCTCCAATGCTTAAATATGAGTGTCCCATTTTTATATTGGGCCTCACATAAAATCTCATCTACAAATTTAGCATTGGAATACCAAAAAATCTTATTTTTCAATCACCAATTGACACGCGACATGAGCATGATTTTTTTTTTTTTTTTGCACATATCTATGCGTAGTTCAATTTAAAAATAAAAAATAAAAAATAAAAAATCATGTGAGTCTAAATTTGAGATTAAAGTTGAAACCTTTCAATGAAAAGAATGGTTCAACTTTAGTCCAAATTTTACTTTTATGACATTATGACCAATAAAAAATGATGTAACAGGTTTAAAATGGGATAAAAAATGAAACTTGAGATTGGAGATGCCTAATAGACACATCACATACGACCTGCGAGGATTTGGCATGAAGGATAAAATTGAAATGGACAAGTTATTTCACATGTCTTCATACTAACATACTTAAGATATGCTGTTTTTACTATATTTAGTAACTGATGACAAAATTATTGGATCATCCATGACATGAAATTATATGAGTAAGAATGTAGGTGCATTTTGTGATGGTACCTCACATCTTCAATTCCATGACAAAGTACCCCAACTTTGAGTTGAAATTTGGCTCAAAATTACCTATCCAGTCACCGTACTCATTTAATGAGAAAACATAAAATTTTGCAAAAATAATCTTTAATTATTTTATTTGCAATTTCTAGCCTCGTCTCTCTTCCACACACCAACCACCATAACCACTCCACCACATGAACCCCACTCACAAGAAACATCACCTTCAATCACCACAACCTCCACACCCTCTATGACTCCAATATGAAAACTAGCAACACGAAAAATCAGAATTGGTTGTAGACCAAAATAGAGCTCTGTAATAATCTTCCTGAATTGCACTATGAAATGTGCCGATCAAGACTCTCATTATTTATCAAATCAATTAATCAACTAATATACAAAACTTGAACCCCAAATTTGCATATCAAGACCCACATTAAGACTTCTCCAATTTGCATCTATTCTTATTCATTGTTCAGTCAACGATGGGAGGCAGAGTAGGCAACAACGGTGGTGGAGTTGAGAGAGAATGGATGAGGGTTTTCAATTTGAGAGGAAAGATGTAGGGACTGGTTTTGCAAAATAAAAAAGTGAAAGACTGTTATTGCAAATTTTAAAAACTAAGTTAACGAGGAGTGCGGTGGCAGGATAGGTAATTTTGAGCCAAATTTCAACTCGAAACAGGGGCACCTTATCATGGCATCGAAGAGATGGAGTACCATCATCACATAATGCACCGAGAATGTAACATAATAATAAAGTAAACTTGTTTGAATTGGAGTCCTTTTGCCACAGTAACTCACACTTTAATTCCATCACAAAAGTAGCCACTAAACTCACCTTGATCTTCACCAGTGGAAGACAGGAGTTGGGAGTTGCGAGATTAGCCTTTTGCTGTTTTTCTTTAATTAAGGAATTGGTGAAGGTGGTTTTGAACTGGTGGTTTTGGCTGAGACAAAAGCTGCCCTGATCACATGGAAATGGAATTTACAGAAACCACCATCTTAGCTTAGCAACAGAGAAATCACGTGCCGTAGCCGTCCTACAAATTTGGGGTCTGTATCCCCATATGCAAGGTTAGCCTTTAGGCCCCAAAAGCCTACATATTTTCAGTGCTAGTATTGCCCACTTTGCCAAGCATCTATGATTTCCACCTCATATATTCAGACCTGTGTTGGTGGTGGGGAATTAATTAAGCAAGTGCAGATCTATGACATGTTCCTTGATCCTGTTTTGCATCTCACTTTCATATTGTGGTTTGCTAAATAAGTAAACATGGAAAGAAGCCCCGTTTCCTTTCTCCAACAACACTGTATGGAGCAACAGTGGTTTTCTAAAATGGTAGTGTAACAAATTAGACCTCAAGGAAGTTTAAAATTGATATAATGTGCTCAATTTTGACCCAATCCCAATGATATTTAGCAATCACGCAGAGTTTTTTTTTAAAATGTTATTTATACTCATTTTAGTATTAAATATTATAATAAAATATATTCATTTATTAATAGATAACATATCTTTAAAGACTTCAAATGAAGGCACATAACAATGGTGGTCCATCTTAGGTTTTTACTTTCGAAGGTCGTGGTTCATGGTGGGATGATTAAAATTGGGGAGAATTTGATACGAAGTTTATACAAAAGAGCTTCTATTTAAATGCAATATACATGTCACATGCACATCCAAAAAATTCGACCTATGGACCCTATTATATGACAGGAGCTGGCCATAACACAAGAAAGTCCAATTTCCTTTTGTCTTTTTTGCCTCTCTCTCTCTCTCTCTCTCTCTCTCTCAAAACGTGAAGTTTCATAATTAATCCACAGCTCAGCTCAGCTCACCAATGTGGAGAATCCAACGACCATGGATGGATGGATAATACACACAAGTAGCAACCAATAATTACTAAGAATGGAATTCCAATTTTATGCATTTCAATGCTACTATGGTCAAGGACCACCCTCTCCTCCACCCAACAAATTGAAAGCTTTCATCTGCCTCTTCCTTAAGTACAGCACAGCAGCATTCAAATATATGAAAAAATTGAACATTTTCAACAACCATTTCGTTCAAGGCAACGTTTTGCAAAATGTGCATTAAATCAAGGTGTGTTCCGATCCCTGATTTAGAAGCAAAATAGAAATAGAAAGACCTTTCTCTTCTCTAATTCTTTTTTCCCATTATGTGAACAAAAACAAAAAAGTTGCTAGTGCAATGGCAGAAGAAGGCTCAATCAAAAGCCCATAATGAATTCGCATCCACCAAACTTCCATAACCCATTGGAGAATAAAAATTGCAGACGAAATTGAAAAAATAGAAAAAGAAAAAGAGAGAAACAAGAGAATTTCCAAATTGTAATATGAACATTGAACAATGAGCAATGATGAGTACACTTAACTATCGTGGCCGTGTTGTGAACTTGGCCTCGGTTGTTGTTGTTGTTCTTCTTCTTCTTCTTCTTCTAATTCACCTTCTTCTTCATCACCATCATCGTTATCTTCTTCTCTGTTTTCTTGTGGGGACTCCACCGGCGGCGCTTCCTCTCGGGAGGCATTTGTTTCCGCCTCGGGCGGCGGAGGAGGAGGGCGAGAAGGGGCAATTGTGCCGTCGACGCAGGAGGAACATTTAGTTTCGACCCAAGTTTCAATGTCGTACTCAGGGAGACCCATGACCCGGCGACCCGAACAGAGCCTGCCGATCATGCCAGCTATGATGCCAAGAACCGTGATCACAGCCAGGACCCCAATAACGGGTCCCACCGACCCGTGACCCGAATGGGTCGTGTATGCCTGGTGGGTCACTTCTATTGGTGGTGGCTGTTGCGCGAATGGCGTGGACATTTGAAATGGGTTTTTATTTTTGGGTGTCTGTGTGTTTTGAGGACTCAGAAGTCTTGTGGGCTGGGTTTGTGAAGGAGAGAGCAGGAATACATCACGGAAAGAAGGAGCTTGAGAGAGGAAGCTGTAGCAGCTTAGCCAACCAGAAAGTAGGAACTGGAGAGCGTAAGAGCAATGTTATGTGATCAAAACTCTTCCAAGTTGACATATTTTTGGCTAAAGTATTAAGCTTTTATTTTGGTTTATGAATTTTGTGCGTTGTGCCATATGGAGGGGGAATGATTTTTGGTATGGATTTTAAAGTTACTTTGTGCCTAGTAATGCTTGAACTTTCGACATTTTGTTACCTCATCTCGACCCCTAATTTGATAAAGTCGTATTTGATTCTTTATTAATAAATTTTTTGTATATGTCATATATAAATCTTATCTTAATAATTAATGGTGATATATTAAATATAATTTTATTGTGTGAATATTTCACATAAGAAGACGTATTCTTGTTTAAGACAATGATGGTCATACTCAATCTAGTATGTTAATAATATTAAGAGAAAATACTTAATGTAGTATCTCAAGAAAATAACTAGGATACAGTAACTTTTTAAGACTTAAATGTTTGGTAATGATATGAAAAAAATTAAAAGCTATTTTGTTTAAAAAAATAACTGTTTTTTGAAAAGCAACATAGTGGATATTATACAAGAAAATTGCTTGCTTTTTATTAAAAAAATATATTTTTTCATATTTTTACCAAATTAACTCTAACTATCAAATAATATATAATAAAAATAATTATTTTATGTCCTTTTTAGTAATTTACTATATAAAAGTAATTTTTTTCATATAATTCAAACAAAATAGATTATCTTAAAATCACTTTTTAACTGAAATATTCAAATATAAATTGATTTTCATGTAATCAATTATATTAAAAAACAATTGTTGAAATCAATGATTGTTAAAATAAATTTAATTTTTTCAGTTTTCCTAGTAATCACACTAAACAACTTTTTCCCTCCTTACAGTTGTGTAAAAGTGTTATATTTGGGTAAAATGCAAGATTATAAATAAAAGTCGTTGAGGAAAAAAGTTTGTTTTATCACAAATAATCCTAAGCAAAGATTTGAATATTTTCACTAAAAAGTTATTTTATATAGTACATATAGTGCTATGTTTTCACTAAATTAGCCCTACTCATCAGCTATTATATAATATAAAAAATTCATTCTATATCCTTTTTAGTAATTTTACTATACAAAAATAACTTTTTTTCTCATACAATCCAAACACAACAAGCTATTTTATAATCATTTTTCAGTTAAAATATCTAAACATAAATTAATTTTAACATAATTGATTATATAAGAAAATAATTATTAAAATAAGCGATTATTGAAATAAGTTTAGAACATGTTTAGGAAACTTGTGAAACAACTTTTATTTTCAATAAAAGCTATTTTGACAAAATCAAACATGTTTGCATAGATTATGTGAAATAAGCGACAATTTTCTTTAGATAAATTTAAGTTGTTTTGCCACAATAATCTAAAGCTATCTTTTGGACATTGTGTTATGAAAACTGTTTTTAATAGTCACACACACTAATATATTTTTACCAAATTGACTATAACAATCAAATATTATATAATATAAATAATTATTCTATATAATTTTGAGTAATGTTACTTTAAAAGATAATTTTTTTATATAATTCAAACCTAATAAATTATCTTTTAAAAAAATTTAAGTTAAAACATTCCAACATAAATTGATTATATATAAATATGATTATTATGATAAATAATTATTAAAATAAGTTTTATTTTTTTTTAAACACATACAAATTTTACAACTTTCTAAAACACACATTAAATCATTTATTTTAAATAGTTAAAGAGGGATTAAAGAAGTGTAAAAATGTTTTCGGTGGGAGAGTGGGGTAACACGAAGAAAAACCTTCTTTCCTCATGGTCAATGCTATGGTGGGGTTATCCTAGGCACTTTATGTGGTACTGGAACAAGACACTTGGAGAAAAAGGGCACTTGTGCAGTGGGAATCCTTTGACAAATCCCTCACTCGTCTGAAGTCAGTGTGTGTCGTATATATGTCCCCAAACATTGACCAAGCAGCTGCCGCTGCTTAGTTGCAAACTTGCAAGAGTGGCTTCAACTTACTTTCATACATGTTCTTTTGTCTTTCCATTCCAGCAGTCACCCACTGACCATTCGATTGATGTTGATGAAAAGGTCTGATTTCACATTATTACATGCTATTATCAGTTCACCACATCATCTGTTGGGTAAAACCTAGTTGAAGGATCAATTTAAAAAATGTGACGGCCATTATTACCTTAAACTATTAGGTGACGATGAGGGTAAAAAAAAAAGGTTATTGCCATGAGAGAGTTAGAGTAGTTTCATATTTTTCATTTGAATTATCCACTTAACCTTAAATAACTTCAAAACCATCCTATAAGAAAAAAAAAAGGTGAAAAATGATTGATTTTTTTTTTTGGTTAAAAGTCATCTGACGTTGTAATTCACTAATTTGTGTATTTAATTAATTTTTCATTATATTAGTTTAATGAAATTCATATATAATTAACCATGATTATCAAAGTACATTGATTTAGATTTGCAGATGGTCTTTTTAATTAATTCGAAATAAATTATTAATTGAACGTTTGGTAAGCAAAATTATGAATTAAACTAATTTGATTTGAAATTGTACAGTCATGTGACCGAAATAGAATGCATCCACTGGAATTACATGTTATTTGCCATAGTGCCGGTTGTGAAAGGAGAATATGAAGAAATAGAAATTGATGAGACACCCTACAATGATGGCAGTTGGAGTTACGCATGAGATTATATTTTGTAACGAGTCTAAATTTCTTAAGTATTCTTGTGGATGACCATTGTTGGGCATGTGGTATTGTAATATTTTGAATCTTGTTGTGATGCACTTGTATGTGCTGTTTGTTGAGTTGTAAGAAGTAATTATTGCCTTAATTATGGAAGGTCAGTGTTCTTTTCTCTTAAAAATAGTAAAGGTTTCTTCCTCTGAGTTTTTAGCGAGGTCTTCTCACATTGTCGCTTTTGCAGTGGCTTTGCGATCACTGTAATGGTGATCGTTCCATATTTTTCAATGGAATAAATCTATTCAATACTTATAAAAAAAAAAGGAGTACTAGTTAATCCAACATTTATTCTGATATCAGAGCTTTAACTCCATTTAATTAATGATGTGTTTGAGGAGGGAAGATTACCTATCCTCAATTACAATTAATGGTGGTGAATTCAAATGTATGGCATGATGAATGTTGAAAGGGTGAGTAGCTTCTAAGAAAAGTGTGATGAAAATCAATTACGAAAAGATTTGCGCTACTTGCGCAAGTTAGAACACCTACAAGGGAAACACGATAATTAATACACTTTGAGCTTTCTGATTTTGTAATTTTTTAACTCATTTCGTTGAAGTTATTATATGGATAGAGCTAGAATAGTACTAATGCAAAATAATGTATAGTTACTTCTCTATCATTAATCGGTGCCAAAATCTCGAACCAATGAAAAAAAGGCATATATATATATATATATATATATATATATATTATTTGTTTTAACTGGAGTTGTGAAATAGCTAAAAATAAACAAAAGTGGTGACACAATCATATATAGTTTGAGCTAGATTATGTTATCTCTAGTTTTGTGCTTTCTTTTTTTGTTCATATCTCTTCTCTACATTATTACAACAACGAAATAATATTAAAATCCACCGAATGGAGATGAGCTAAGCTGCTCAACATGACCAGACAACTTATCTTTCAATCCTAAATTGGTAAGTGGTAACCTTTTGCCTCAAAGGTCAAAAGGTTCAACATAATTGTTTGCAATTTTTCCCTAAAAAAAGCTTAAATATTTCAATGTACAAAGCCAAACTTTCAAACGGACTGGACCACGTTTTTCCACTTTGATCTTTGCCCAACAATCATCCATTATTGAGGTCTATTGTTATCTTCTATGTATATATAAATAATGAGATGTATATCCAATCTGAAAGAGAAGGGAAAAAATTGCATAAAAAACAAAAAGAGAGAATTCCCACTCATTTAGCTGTTACATGCGCAGAGCAATATTGCAGCATATGGGTTCCTTATGAATTGAGCTAGTGCCATGCTGACTCATGCAGTTTCATTTCACTTTGCAGCTCAACATGAGTATAAAATTATTGCAAGTCTCCATAGCAATTCTTATGACAATAAATGGAAAGAGGATTTTGCTCATTGAAATATAAGTAGTGCTGTATAAACTTATTTGATATTGAACACGATATTGACTTATATCTCATTTATCATTAGATAAAATTTAAATGAAACCTATACTTAAATAAAATCTAATATACGCAGTGTAACAAATCATTTCTCTTGAAATATTCATTCAATCCCAGTTAGTTGTGAAAAGAAGTTAAAAGCTGGAGGTATCAGTATCACTTATCAGGCAGGCATACTCACAATCACATTTAAAAAGTGAAGCAGTACATTTGATAGTGCAGAGAATCTAGCATGAGGACATGGTGGTGGTGATGACTATGATAATTCACACAACTCACCATAAAATCTTCTGAAAACATTATATGATTATTAGGACAGTAAATATCAATAAAATTTGAGGGGAGTAGTTAGAAGAAAGAGGTCTCAATTTGTTTGTGTTTACAAACAATGTTTGGTCAGGAATCTATCAGCTTTTTACTGTGTGTCTATATTCCTTTTCTGACTCCAAGCACCCTTTGTCAGGCTTCTCCTTTGACTCTATACATGTATGTTAAATTTTTGTTTTGAAAATAAAAATTGATGTTCTGTACTGAGGCTTTACATATTACACATCACATGACAGTTACAACAGAGAGACACTGATGCATTTAAGCCAGTGATGATGGTTTACAATAAAATTTTGGAGGAAATTAAATGTTACACCCTACACATAACTCATTTATAAAACTTGGTCAAGATTACTACTTATTACAAAATTACCACTTTTCTTATCATAACATCATCATTAACATATACAAAGTTACAGCTTCACACTTCTATAGTGATGATCAAGACATTACAGCTTCATAATAGGATTGCACATAGATTGTATTGTTTAACAAGTATTTTCAAGAAGACGCGAAATACAAAATAAGCGCTTAACTAGTTTACAAACCCACATTTGTTTCTAATTTGCCCACTTAGCCCTGTAAGCACTCCAACACTACTAAGCTTCACCATTGATTTAGCAAAGTCATTATAGAAGGAAACCTGGTTGTTGCTGTAGTAACTAACCATATTGGCGGTCCTTGGATCCCCGATCAGCGCTTGGTCAGATTCGAGAAGCGCCGAGTTCCTCACAAGGTTCGTGTAATAAGCATTGTCGAAATCAAAAGTGCTTGCAGCATCAAGGGGAGCCAGGTTGCTGTTTGAACTAGTGTCCTTGTTTGGACACATGGTCTGCAAATTGGATAGGAGTAGAGAGTCAAGGGAAGGGTCGGGTTCGCCGGAGCCATGAAAGTCGAAAAGCCTGTTGTTGAAGGTGAAGCATTGTGCAAAGCCAATAGTGTGTGCTCCTGATGCCATCGCAAAACATCGGGTTACTGGATTCTGATATATCAATTAAACACGCATTTCATAGAACACATGGCGTGCAGAGTTTTCTTCTTTTCCGGTATTTGTATCGAAAATGTATGTTTTGTTTTCCATTTTCATTTGCTGTGTTTAGAATTCGGTAAAGGAGATAAATAGTAAAAAGAGAAAACGCAAAAGATGAAAAAACAGAAACGAAACAGATTGATAGGTTGTGTAACTGGCAAGAAACAAGAGAATAATTAAGAACTCAAATTAACCTGAAAGGACTACAACATCATTCAAGTCAAGACCCTTAGAAGCGAACTTGGCAGTGATGTTTTGAAGAGGCTCAAAAGGTGAGGGGATCTGTTGATTAGCTGCATCCTTACTGGCTGTTGTTGCGTCTCGACGGCCTAACCCAACTCTCCAATAAGGCCCTCCTGACTGCACATGTTATCAAACGGACGGAATAATTAATTACCTTGCCATATTTACTAATATATAACTAAAATACTCAATTTTAATGTATTGATCGTCAATTATTCAATTTAATTACCAGATAAACGGCTTCCACGGCTACCAGGGCTAATATATCAGCACAGGAAACAGTTGATGGACAAAACCTCTCAACTTGTTCTTTTATATCATCAATCACCTTAAATCCTCGAATTGAATTGCGATTAGGATTAGCGTTCTGTTCCCCTGTGAAATCTGGACTATCAACGAGAAGCACCGAAGCATCACACCCCTTAATTTTCACCACAAATTAAACATAATTAGTGAATGATGACGTGCAATGAGATCAATAGAAGTTCTTTATAACTATTAACTACGATGAGTGTTTTTTTTTTACATATATAAATTGACATGGACTCAAGATTAATGTCAACGTTACAAGTACCTAAGGTGCTCAAGATTAATATGCTTCTAGTGCCAATCATTACAAAAAATATTCTTCTTCTATCAAATTCATGTAATCTCAACAACCAAGAGAAACTCATTAAATTACTTATGTATTGTATGGGGGGGTGTGGTATTCAATGACTCCAAATCTACAAATTGGCAATCACATAAAGACGAAAGTGCAAATGACAACTAAAATGAACAGCGTTAGAATAATCACACTTATCAAAGTGTGGGGTCCACCACTATGGAATCTACGGTAGACTTCACAAATTTATAAGTATAGCTATTGTTTCAAAGTTATTTATTTTAATTATCATTATACTATTATTGTTACTCGCACGGTTGATTTTAAAGTGTTAGAAATAAGTGTCCAGCTATTTGAGCTCAAAATGAGGCTATCAAAAACATCTTCAATCCTGATCATAATAGTTCATGTTTAAAAAAATATCTAATTTACTTAGTGTGAAATTTGATGTTCCCATGTTTTTTTTAAAATAAAAAATAGTAATATATCTTTTTATAAATTCTTCTGTTTACAAAATGAAGTAAAAAAAAAAAGAGTCAACACAATCAATGTACATATATTAAAAAATAGGATTTACTTTATTTAGTATGCGAGGGAATTTGTGGAAAGATTTAGTAAGGCGGTATAATTTTGAAAAATATTTCAGTGGAAATAACAATTAAGTTCTCTAAAGCACATCAAAATTAATTACGTTTACTATGCAGTCATGAAAGTGCAACCGAAGGAGTGATGCAGCCATTCTGTTGTCATTTCTTATGGCAGACCAAACGCCATATCTAACAATCACAGGCAACCTGGGGCATGATCTTGCATAGAAATCGTAGTCAAGCTGGTCATAATAAGAAAAAGGAAACATATGAACGAGGGGAACCGAGGAAACAAGCAGAGAGAAGAAGAAATTCAAGTTGATAACAAGTCTGCAAGCCATGGTTCTTGCTTGAGCTTGAGAATGTTTGTGCAAGGAGTTGAAAAACTTCAAATTCTAATGACATGCATGCCGTGAATCAGGGGTTATTTATATGCGAAAAATACATGATAAAGTATTGAGTTAGTGAATTTAGGAGTAATATATGTTTTCATTTGGTAAACTTCCGAATGCCTTAAGATAGTAGAATTTACTTAAAAAATATTTAATGGAGGTGACTGATTTTTCAAAATCTAGAAGATGTTGAGTGTGATATCGATGAATTTTAGGAGAAGTTGATGTAATTAGCCTTTTATATATATTAGATAGTTTCTTACATAAATATTCTTTTTTATTAAATTTTTATATCTTTGACAATTTTTAGAACTAAATTCATCGAATTTTATCAACATTTCATGTTTTAATATAACATATTGATTTGTCATATGATATAATATGATAAATTAATACTTTTCAATATAATATTTGTAGAGATATATCACAAACTCAAATGGTTTACAAATCTCTAAACCTCTTACAAGTTGATTTTTTCAATGATTTGACTAATAAAAAATTTGTCAAATTATATAAAACATTAAATGATGACAAAATTTAATGAATTTAGTTATACAAATTATCAAAAATAGAAAAATTTAGTAAGAGAGAATATTTACTCTATAGGACACATGAGAAACCGCATTGTCATTTTTTCTTATTTATTTTCCCTTCCATATTACATGCCTAGGAATTTAAAAATATGATTCAAAATTTCATATCTATTTTTTTTTTATTGACAATGGGGCTGGAGAGCCTAAACAAATAAGAAAAAAAACTATATACCAACAACACAAGGAACAAGGTACCAAGCAGCAAATAAAGCTAAATAAAGAAAATTAGGCACAAACTCATAGATGTGAACACCAATTCCAATCATGGCCATGATTGGCCATAATTTCATCACAATAATTGGCTTCCAGGTAAACATGTCTAATCTGGATTGTTCGGTTGGCATCCCAATAGTACCCTTTACCAATGGGGAGTAAGGGTGACTAGGGTCAGGAGGATTATGGAGGAACTTTACAGCATAATTATAATTTAATTCAAGAATTACTTGCTGAAAATCACATTGGGCATCTCCTGGGCAGCCCAAAGCTTAGCAAAAGTGACCGAACAAAATACAATATTATAGCTAAAAGACGAGATAAAATTTCCCAAGTGATCTCTAATGATCCCGCCGTAAGCTATAGTAGCGCCAAGATTAGTGACAGAACCATTCACGTTGAGTTTAATTCACCACAGCGAAGGAGGTTCCCAAGCGATATATACGATCTCAACTTAGGAAACTGCATCCCTAACAACGATAATAGGCATCCTTATGCGATGATACTCTTTAGCGAGGGTCCTAGATTTTCCAACTAACTCCGAAGAAGAAAATTGGAAATGTTCTACAATCTTTCATATATGTTTACTATTTCAAAGAAGTTAAGTCTGTTCTGTAGCATTCTCAATCTTAATATCATTTATATTCAACATAACTTATTTTGAAATGAAATGAGTAGATATCTTTAATAAAACCACTGAAAGCCTGTAAGTTCCATTTCGTTCCATTTGGAAGCTTCTTACCTCTCATCTCTTTTTTTCTGTCAAAAATGTAAATTCATTTTGTTCCCAACTCCAACTGCATGTGATTTACAACCGCCCTACTATATTCAATTCCACAACTCATTATCATCAGTTTCAAATTTTAAAATCAATATCAACTTCTTCCGAATCTCTCTCCTTCAATCTATTTTACTTAACTGTACTCAAAATTGAATTATAATATCTATTTATCTTCAATCAGAGTGTCTATCAAAGGAAAAATTGTTTTTCAATGGGTCAGAAAAGAAATTTTGTCATTTTGGGCAATTTTTTTTTATTTAACATTTGTATGGTTTTTGTACTGAAATCGTCACCCAAGTTTTTTTTTTAAAAAAAAAGTACGAGATGCTACGCACTGATGACACTGACATGTGAAAAAGACGTTGAAATTATCGTTGTCAATGACTAGCACTTATTGATGGTAACGATTTTAATATTTGTCAACGTCTTTTTCACATGTCGCAATCATCAGTTCATAGTTTTTCGTGTCTTTTATTTTTTTCAAAACAAAAACCTAAAATTTTTAAGGGATAACAATTCCAATTCTAAAACCATACAAATATAAAAAAAAAAAATTATTCATATTATTGTATTACCTATTTTCCCAACTCATATGTAAGTATATATAAGTATAAATCCCGCTCTCAAACCCGTTAGTATACTATAAATTTTAAATATGCATATCTTAGATCTTACTAAAAATTATAAAACAATACCTACTTTATTATATTTAAATAAAGGAAAAATCTAACAAGCACTTGCTAAAACAGTTAAGAAAGAATTTTTAAAAAAATTTTAAACATGTTCAATGTACTAAAAATTTTAACGATTTTAAATTTTTTAATAAAATTTTTTTCTTAATTTCTTCACAAGTGATGTAAAAGTATTTGTTAAAAAAAAAAAACTCTTAAATGTGTAACATTAGGACCAAATATTTAGGATGACGTCAAACCCACAAGCCGTTAAAAAAAACAATAAATTGTTAATGTGCATTGCACTTGGAAATGTCTGAGTGAACTCATTGGTCAGACATAGAAGTGGCGTTACCATTATCGCTGTTACTGTTATAAGTCTAACGGCCATGCGCCGCCGCAACTTCGACTAGCATTAGTGAGTGCCTCTTTAGATAGCAACAATTATTATTACTTTTGCTTCTTTTTTTTTTTTTTAACCATTGTCGTCCGTTATTAGGAATTTGACTAATTTAATCTAATCGGACTAAAGATCGTCTTATAAGAGGTGCGAGAGTTTTTTATTGTTTTTAAGACTCAATATTACTAATTAAAGAATCAAGGTTCATCACCATCTTAACCAACTCCACGTTAATTATTACTTTTGCTTTTGAAAATTTTCATTTGAGAAGAATAGTTTTTAGTTGGCTTGATTTTAAAATTTTGTTTTACATCTAGCATTACTTCTTCTAAATAAACTTAAGTCTTAACATTTAAATATCGTATGAATTAATTCTTTCAATCACGTTTATTTCGAAGTCACTCTACCAAAATTTAAACCAACAGAACCTAAAATTGGGAAACTATTATCTAGGATTGTGATCTTAGCAACTTTTAAATGATATAATTTAGTATTTTATCGATGTAATAAGTACAAGTTTATGTTTTTTCTTCTATATCTACTTCTACTTTTGAAGTACATTTTTAAAAATATTATCCAAACTGAATCATTATATGTGATAAGCACCATTCCATGCCATATTTTCTTCCCTTTACTCATAACTTAATATATACCTTGTTTCTTTCTTTAGAAGAGTATTTGATTTCAAAATCAATTTCTAATGAGTCAGAGAACTATGACTCGGTATACCATTAATAAATTATTGGTCTGAGTGAAAAGAACTTAGAGTCTCTTAAACATATAGTACTGAGTTCGATTCCAAAACTAGTATGTATATAAAAAGAAAATCATTGAGATAGATCTTTATTTAAGCAACAAACCATACTCCAAAGAATTAGTCTCTCACTTGATAAAGAGATACTAATGGAAACCCAAAAAGAATAATGAGACTCAGTTTATACTTCTAGAAAATGAAAGTGAGAAATTTAAGAGACCATATTCTTCTTTTGCTGGAACCAATATTTAAAAGTTGAACTGGGTATTTGGAGATGTTTATGAGCAATCAATAGAAATAAAACAATAAGTCGTTTATAAGTAAATGGAGCAAGTACTATTAAAATTAATTAATTAAGTGTCACCCACTTGTACATGACCATCCACTTATACTTCTTAGGGTAAATAATACTTGCACCTTTTCAAGTAGACACTAAACCATAACTTCAAAGAAATTGACACTCCAACTTCTGAGGTTTAGTTTCTAAAGAATAATATATTGTTTGTAGCATCATCCAGAAAAAATTGTTTGTAGCAATGTTTGAATATTTAGTTTGTAAAGCACTCCTCTAGTCTTCTATCATGCTGAAGTTCAACCTTTGAATTAAGAAAAAAATGTATATAAAATAAGTTCAATGAACAGAGCTAGTTGCAGAATCAATGTGGTCATTATTTTGCAACATGCTATGTACACCCAATTTCATACGCCCATATATACACCATTCAAATTAGGTAATTAATGATTATTATACGTATACAATACAGTTTTCCAAAATAGAGCACAAACTTAAAAGTGTTAAAGCACAAACTTTCTGCGCATTTATGCGCAAATTTTATTTGGACTACACTACAAACCGATAGTTCAAAGTTATATACGATTTGAACTTTATTTAAAAATGCACAAACATTATAAATAATAATACACAAATTTTATACATATGAATGCACAAACATTACAAAATTATCAGAGTGTTTTACAATCTGAACTTTATTTAAAAAAATGCAGAAACATTATACGTAATAATGCACAAACTTTATTCCCACGAGTGCACAAACATTACAAACTTGTAGATGATATTCTCAACTATATTTAATTAAGTGCACAAACATTTTAGATGTTAAAACACAAACTTTATGTATATAAGTACAGGGTGTATGTATGATGTATGTTTTTGGGAGTACGTGTAACATGACTCAATTTGCAAAGCCTAATCAATAGGAGTTCAATAAAAGATTTCTTGGCTTTAGGGAATATAAAAAGAAAAGAACAGAGACACAGAGAGAGATAATCTTGACTCCCGAGTCTCTTATTCAAATTCAAAACAATTTAG
Organism: Nissolia schottii; assembly: GCA_003254905.1. Taxonomy (NCBI): domain Eukaryota; kingdom Viridiplantae; phylum Streptophyta; class Magnoliopsida; order Fabales; family Fabaceae; genus Nissolia; species Nissolia schottii. The sequence continues at coordinate 594,363 of QANU01086265.1, read as the reverse complement.
TGTACAATAACAGGAACAACTAGTTCCTGATATTAAAGAGATATACCTCTAATTAAATTGCATGCTAAGAGAGCAAAACTTGGGATTTCTGTGGCCACTGTCATCAGGATCCGCCACACCATACAACACTATACATCTTGGATTATTACTAAGTTGGTAACATCTAAGAGATTGGCTTTTGAATACTGTGGTGAGATACAAAAAAGATTTCCTAAAGTTCACTACAAAGCATAATAAGGGAAAACTTGCAAAATCCATACTCATCACTCCTGAGGTGAAGTGGCTAGAGCAGGAGAGTTGATCGGCTTGCCCCGCCCCATGGTGAAACCTCTTGTCCCATCTGGCATTCTTGGGCCCTTGGCGTTGGATTTAGCCAATGCTTCGCAGAGGACAACGCTGCTTGGTTGAGATGGTGGGGCGAGCAGGCCACGTCCGGCGTGGCTTTGAGTGCGTCCTCTGCCCTTTCCACGCCCTCTAGCCCATCCTTTCTTGGATCCTGCTGAGTTCTCGTCACCCTTCAAAGTTATCAAGCACAAGACCATAGTCTCATTTCAGAACTTCTCACATTGACGGAAAAGAAAGAGAAGATACAAGTGCCGTATGCAATCATTGTCTAAAATAAAATGTCTGCTGAAAGTTATGTATTATTTGTGACATTTAACATATAATGTTGAATGAATTTGCAAGGAAAAGAAGCAAAGGAGCTCACTGCAATACGACTAAGACTCCATGTTTCCATAAAATTTGGGTTGCACAACTTACTTTTCAAGCATATATGAATTGTAAGAGTACCATGGATTTATATTGTAACTGAGATTAGAGATATATGACATAGCTGAACAAAAGACTAGAAGGAAATCACTCTGACACATCTACAAGTCTGATGTGATGCCTATGCATGCGATGATACTTACATTAGTCTCAACAATCAATTCAGTGTTGTTTGGATGAGAGGAATCCTCAGCAGAATCATTTAGCATCTCATCGTCATCTAGATCAAAATCCGACTTCCGACTCTTCAAAACAGATTTTGGCTGCAAAGTTCACATAAGAAACTCATACAGCAGAAGCATATGAAAGTCAATAGATACCCAATAGCATTGGTATCTGGTACACACATACGTACCGAGCATCTAAGCAGCACCCTTACTCGCATCCCTTTCCTCCAGTTCCTTTCGTCATTTAACTTATCAACCTGATCAAGTAAGGGAGGTCTTCCCTGTTACTGATGTAATAATTGAATCATAAGTATAACGAAAATTAAGTTCAATGAAGAATTGACTCACAGCTTTCTCAGCTATGTCTAGTGACTCGTACTCCACAAGTGCATGGAGCTTGATAGGCACAAGCCACAAAAAGGTCAGAAATCCTCATAATTATCATTTAACAAAAATAACATGGTATGAACTTGTTTATGTACCTTGTTACTGATGAAGAAATCACCTTTTGGACGCGAGGAATTCGATTCTGGAGGATGGCAAATTCTGATTGTTTTCACGCTGTTCAGTGTTCACAGATCAGCCAGTAATTACAATGTCTACAAAATATAATAAACTACAAGAACGTATATTTCACATAATCAAGCAAAGGATGGACAGCAAAAGAAATTCACCTTCCAACCACGGAAAATATTTTCTGAAGATTTTGATGGGAATGATCATCAGGTAAATTCTCTACCACAACAGTACGAGACTGCAAGATAAAAGAAAAGCACTTTGGATTAAATCATCATAACTTTGGATCCATGAGGACCCAAAAAGAATAAAAAATCTCATATCTTTACCTGCAATTCCTCTTTATCCTTTTCAGTGAAATGATGTTTACGTTTAACCTTCTTGCCATCAGCACTCAAAACCTTCAAAGTTTGCATAGTCAGAGAGCATACCAAGGAAGGCAGGAAAAAAAAAAAAAACAATGTCCCTATTGTGACATGCATATTTCATCGAAAATAATACTCACAAGTTTTGAAGATGAACGTAGCGCTTGGGTAAGCAGATGATTGTTATTAATGAGGGACTTGACCTTTTTGGTGGAAGCAATAATGGTTATAGGTACTGTCACAGAACCAAAGTCCATGAATGAGAGATTATTTCAATCTTGGAAGCAAGGGAAAAGGGGGGTGAACCCTCAACAAAGCCAAAGCTCTGATTCCAAATAAAAAAAAAAAAAAAAACCCTTACCATAACCTTCAGGATCTTTATTCACCTGCTTCTGGAAAGACTCATTTGCCAGCAAGCTCATGTCACTGAATTGATACTCCACCTAAGTTACATCCACACACACCATTTTTAGATTTCAATACAGCAATGCAAGTCTCACATGTCACAACAACAAAAATTTGCAAAGAGAGAAACATCCACAACCGAGTTCTTTACCAAAGAATTGAACAATATAACAAACCCCTTCATCAGATAAGCAAGCAAATAATAACATTCAATTCGCACAATGGTTGTTGTGAATGACATTATCAACATTTAGCTGATCAAGAATCATCCAATAGCGCAATTAGAAGGAAAAAACCGAATGAAACTAAACGAGGGTTTACCTGTTTGACGATCTTTTGCTGGAGATCAGGGGTGAGGATGACATTGTTGTTATTGTTGGTGGAGCAATTAGGGATGGCGACGCTGGCGGCGGCGGGGATCAAGCACGCAGGGTCATGGTCCCCAACGTAGAACCAATCGGGATCGCCAGACCCACCGAGAATCTGGAAGCAGGGGTAGAAATATCCCGAAACCGGCATCTGGATTTGCGATCTCGGGACAAATTCGGGCGCTTGGGCGTTGAATTTGAAGCCCGAAGAATTACGGGTACTAGTAACTTTTTCTGGGTTCTCATGCATCTTCTCTTCTGGCTGTGCCTGCGCCATTTTTCTTTTTCTTTTTCTTTTTCTTCTTTTTCTATTTCTATTTCTATTTGTGTTTGTGTGTGTGTTTTCCCCTGAAATCTGAAATCTGAAATCTGAGAGAATGAAAGAAGGGATTAATAATAACTGAATTTTTTTGTTTTGGTTATTGAATCCCACTTTTCGCGCCAAAAGACGGGCACCCTTCATACACACAACCTCCTCTCCCTTTTGACTAAATCTTTTTTTAACCCTTGCTATTTTTCTTCTTCTTCTTCCTTTTCTTTTCTTCCCATTCCATTTTTTGCTATCCCCTCGTGTGCCATGAATATTACTTACGTCTTTCCTCCTTGAGTAATCATGGCCACACAATTCGTTATCAAACTAAGAAAAGAATAATGTAATTAATACAAATATTGAATTAGTGATTGGAAATTTTGATGCTCAAAGCGCGAGGAAAATGCTAATATAGTAGATTGTTTATTTTGAACACAGTGAATGTGGCACTATTATTAGGGGTGGATCTCACTTATATGTTTTATGGTGTTATCGACCAACTCACTAGGCCCAAAAGCAACTAGTTTGGCCCATTATGCCTAAAGGGTGCATAATACGCTATCTGCATTACCTCACGTGGGTGTTTAGGCACGCTTTTCACGCTCTAGCGAATTTTGGCAAATATGAGAGAATTGACCACCACATACTACAAAGGATAACAAATTTATCCAAAGAAAAAAATCTCGATTAAATTTTTTAATTCGCTGATCGGATTGTGTACTTAGAATTTTCTCTTAGCATTTTTTGTCTTGGTTAATGAAACCAAATCATAAAAAAAAAAAAAAACTCCAGAGGTTACAAATCGGTTAGGAGGATCGGGATAAACCTAATATAACGCTCTATATACGAAAGATAGGAACTCATATCTAATGTAATACATTCATTCTAACTCAAAATGAACCCTAAACTCTCTCTTTCCTAACTCGAGCGTCAAAATGCTTCTTGTAGGTAGTCCTTCCGCCACACAAGTTCGTGAACCAGAAAGGATCCACCCTCTGACATCCGATATCCCAGCGCTATCATCACCTTGGGATCCGTTACTGTGTAATATCTTTCCATTTTCTATTATCACTAAACACATGATATTTATGATTATGTATTTTTACTACGTACAAATTAGATATCTCTTGTTACAATGGGTTGAAGTTCAAAAATCTCATTAAGAAAAGTGTATCCTAATTATGATTCGACTATAGAGAATTAAGTAGTCCAAACTGTTTAATTTCGCTCAAACTCTTGAGTAAAACCTTTATTTATCTTCGAGTTTATTATATGTGAGTGATTTCTCTAAACTTGATACAATTGTTTAGATTAGCGTCACTTACTTTTCAATTGTGCAGTTTAACCCAACCATTTTAGTTACATATGGATTCATGCATGTTAATTAGATTTAACAAATCAACACAATTCCTTAAAGCTATATGTTTCTAGCTGCAACAAAATATATTTATATCCATTTTAGTTACTTCAGATCAGGGGATCATCATGGACATGGAGGAGGAGAATTGGATCAAGTCATATACACATAGGCTGCGCTTAGTACTAGTGATAAGATAAGGGACAGAAACACAGAGACAAAAAGTTCATGTGTTTTTTGTATCTCATTAAAGTTAAGACAGAGAGGGCAATAAATTGTTGTTTGGAAAAACAAAAAATTGGGGACTAAATTTTTCCCTATCTCTGTCTTGGTGTCTACGTTGGATTTTTTACTTATTTATGGGGTTGCAACTTTGATAATCCCATAGTATGGTATATGGAAAAATATTACGGCTGTATGGTTATTTTTTTTGAAATCGCCACTTACTGTACCGATTTCAGAAATCGAAAATTAATTTTTATTTTTTTATTTTTTTTAGTCTGAAATCGCCCCATAGTACGGCAATTTCAGATAAAAAATAATTTTTTTTAAAACAGGCTCTGAAATCACCACATGGTACCGCAATTTCAGAGCCTGAAATCTCCCTAAAGTGTGGCGATTTCTATAACACCCTAGCTAACTATTTACATGTACGTCGCAAACAATGCTTACTAAGTCATTATCTGCTTTGGTTAGAGTTACTTTTAGCCCCTAGTTTTACACTTGAAAATATTTCTTACTTGAAAATATGGACCGTTTTGAAGCTTTTTTCGTTCTATACATGTGTTATAAAATATGAGCCTCGCGTCAGATAGAATTTATAATGCAAGCGTTAAAACTTTATACTACACGAATAATTGCTCCAATATAACAACATCAAACAATAAGCAAACAAGTGGTCCATAGCATATCATCACCAACATTTACATAGATATTATCTTAAATAATACATACACATAAGTTCTCATAAATGTACAATACATGGATTGTAACATCCTTAGCCTAGTTCTTGTTATTCTATTCCTTGATTCATCGTCTTCAAGGTCGTCGTTGCGTACATCAAGCTGAAGTCCTGCCTTGCTTACCTAGAACCATAAAGGAGCGGGTATGAGAACTCTACGTTCTCAGTGGGAAACCTTGGTTGTCGCAACTAATTTTTAATCTCATTTATGATTCCGCCGCTCAGGGATCTCTAGATGCCACAGTTATACTACATCCCTACCAGTTATTAATATTCAACCTGGTCCTGAGCAGCTACCTACCTTACTAGGCGTTTGAGGGAGTCTAATCTTTCCATTACTACGTCATCTGTTTTCTACCTCAGCTCCTAGGGAATAAATTCTCAATCAACATTCATCATAATTTCTAAATCAACATTCATCATTCATCATAAATTCTTAATCAACATTCATCATTCATCATAAATTCTCAATCAACATTCATCATTCATCACTCATATCATGGGACCGTCCACACGTGATGCAATGCACATCCTAGGACCGTCCACCCGCGATGCAATGCACATCCTAGGACCGTCCAGCCGTAATGCAATGCGCACCCTAGAACCGTCCACCCGTGATGTATTAGACACCCGGGGACCGTCCACCCGTGATGCATTATGCACCCTAGGACTGCCGTCCACACGGAATGCCACCTACACCCTAGGACCGCTGTCTACACGGAATTTCATCCACACCCTAGGGCTGTCGTCTACTCAAATTGCCATCCACACCCTAGGACTGTCGTCCACTCAGATTGCCATCTACACCCTAGGACTGTCGTCCACAGTTCAACATCCAATATAGCAACCACACATATATCATTCAGTCCATATCATTTCCAACCACAGGTCTCATGCATTCCCAACCACTATTTCCAGAAATACAAAGCAACCATAAATTCCACAATCAAACATAAGCAATTGCAGTTTAGCAAAGAATTCATCGTTTATACCTTCACATAACTCATGGATACCAATCATGCACTATCACTAATTTCACCAATCTCATAACATCAAATTCATCACATGTAAGAAACATAATCTCATACTAGACATTTCTTGAACATAATAAACATAAATCTAGCAACTAGCAAAACAGACGTCTGGTTTCTGTCAGAAAATAGCAATCATAAACCGGAGAGGTCCAAGGCCTTACCCAAAGGTTTATAATAGTCCTAAGATCATTTTTCATGTCTAGAAATTCAGATATTAACCCCATCACCACGAAATTTACAGTTTTCCCCTTCCTTCCAAAATTACCATTTCGCCCCTGTAAACGCCCTGTTTTCTTTGAAATTTTTGTTCTCAAAAACCCGATGGACTAAAGACTTGCCCTTAGGATTTTTTATAGTTCTAAACCCATATTTTCTGAAAATCAACCCAGTTTTTCAGTCCCATGCCACGAATTTCCCCTTTTGCCCTTTTTTATAAAAATCCCTTTTTTGCCTGTTTGCTGATAAATTCATCGGGGACTCCAAAAATCATAAAACTTGACATCCCCACTCAAAATTTCGTGTAGAATCCAAAAACAACATTAGTTTTTCATGCTGAAAATCTCAGCATATAGTTCCCTTTAAAATCATGTCATATGCCTATTTCCGTCTTAGGCGTTCCTAAATTCTGACAGAATCATAGACAGCACCAACAGATCCAGACAATCATCAACAACATATATATACATCAAAGTCACATAAAAATAATCCTCAACCCTAAACCATATATCTAATCATGAAATCACATAGACAGTGGTTAGAACGGTTTACCCACTTTGTGACTAAATCAGTCACCGGGCCGCAGAAACTCCAAAAGCCTTGTAACCGGTGCTCCTAGTTGTTGTAGGGATTCCTCTAGGTGATGGGTGAAAGTTCTTGATTAGAGAAGTGAAGGGTGATTTCTAGAGATGAATTATCAAGGTTATGGTTAATACAGAGACTAGTGTATCGGTATTTCGGCGGAATAACAGCAGGGTGTAAAAACTGGCAGAGTTTCACCAAGGGAGTGTCTTCTTGCGTTTGGAAGAGCTCAAGAGCTCTATTTATAGGCCATGGGCTGATTGGCTTCTTGGAGAAGCCAAGGAAAACTTCCTTAAGAAGCCAAGGGCAAAGTTGTCAATTTAACTCTTATGACTCACCATGCTTAGTCAAAGGTGATGTTTCATGAATTTGGCCATTTGGGCCTTGTCTTGGCCATGCATAGGCTTTTTTCTTGGCCAATTTTGTGGCCAAAAATTTAAGGGTCCCGGCAGATCAATTTTGATCAGGTTTTTATTGTTTTCAGTCTCGGTACTTCGCGTACGGTCCTCCGAAAAATATTCTGATCATATCCTTGTAATCTACTAATTTTTCTTGTGTAAGAATTGAGTTAATCTACGGTATTTGAGAACTTTTCTCCGTAACCATATATTTTACAGATACCTTAGATACACCGTTGCACTCAAAAGACAAAAATGATTCGTTTAAGTGTCTGTAGAATTTTTCTAAACAGAACAGAATTTCTTCTACATACATTTTAATCTATAGGTTCATGCAAGACCTTGTTTCTCCTATTTAATTTGGAGAATCTTGACTAAGGGAAAAAGTGGGATGTTACAATTTCAGGCTCTGAAATTATCGTACCATGTGAAGATTTCAGGCTCTGAAATTGCCATACATTGTGGCGATTTCAGAGTTAAAAAAATTATTTAAATTCAGTCTATAAAAGGGAAGTGAAAAGTGAAGAGCTTCATTGCTCATTCATTCACTCACTCTCTCTTTTCTCATTTCTCATTCATTCACTCTATTCTTTCTCCTTCCTCTTTAGCAGTTTTTAGTTTTCTTTCTTCTCTTTCTATTGAGTGGTAATATTCATATTGTGTGATTAATTTTAGTTTTGAGACAAGAAAATGGATAGGGGAGGTGTTGTTGCATATGTTTTTTTTATGATGGTGAGGTTAGAAAAAATAATGTTGAAGGTGTTGAGTTTGTTAGTCCTCATGATTCAGAGGTCATTATCCTCTGGCCATCCATGTCGTTCACTGACCTGTGTGGTGTTATATCTCATCATTTCCAAAAGAGTTTGGAAAGAATAAGATATAAATCTCCAGGGTTAGGGTTAGATAAGAGGTTAATGTCATCATCATCATTCCAATAATAATAATAAAAAGAATAATAACAATGAACATTACAATCATATTTGTTACAATCATTACAATCATCATTCCTAAACCCTAAACATTCATATTTGTTCATGGAAAATCTGGGTGCCTAGGTGCCTCTGTAGGGGTATATCTGTTGGGTGCCCTAATATTCTGACGGTCACGAAGATCATACCCCTGCTCACCTGCGTTGCTTATACTTGCTCCATCGTGGTTGCCCCGGTGTCCCATCTACCGCATCATGCGTCTTTGTACTCCGCGAATTCCCTTCGCAAATAAGTTTTCCCCCGGGCCAGATCTGGGCGACGGTTGCCTCGGAGGTGCATCGGGCTGGGAGTTGTCGTGGTCATCGTCTGATGCATCCTCAGGCAGCTCATTCAAATTAAACTCTGCCCTAACCCCGGTACCAGAACCTAACGGCTCATAAGCACCTCTGCGTACTTCCACGCGATCAATATAAACCGATCTTCTTGGTGAGCGTACGCGTGGCTCACTATGTCTTGAAGAAGACCTACGTGGAAGGATCTTCGACTCAACGAGTGTTGTTCACTATACATTTCACCAAGAAGAGAGGATTGAATGTTAGGTCTGTACGGAGGTGGAGTGACTTATTATGGTAGTAGGGTTTAGGGATTATGGTTTTGTTAGGTTTGGTTAGGTTAGGTTAATGGCAATTATTAGGGATAGGGTTAGGGTAACAGGTTTAAGATTTATGGTTAGGTTATGTTTATGGTTTAGGGTTAGGACTTAGGGTTAGAGTTACAATTTATGTTTAGGGTTTAGGGTTAGTGGCTATGGGCTATGGGTTAGGGGTTAGGGGCTAGGGTTTATGGCTTAGGGTTACAATTTATGTTTAAGGTTTATAGTTATGTTATGTTTAGGGTTTAGGGTTTAGGGTTAGGGGCTAGTTTTTATGGTTTAGGGTTAAGGTTAGGGTTTAAGGTTATTTTATGTTTATGGTTAGGGTTTAGGGTTAGGTTAGGTTATGTTTAGGGTTTAGGGTTTATGATTAGGGTTTGGTTAGGTTAGGTTAGGTTATGTTTAGGGTTTATGGTTTAAGGTTAGGTTAGGTTACGTTAGGGTTTGGTTTGGTTAGGTTAGGTTAGGTTAGGTTTATGGTTAAGGGTTAAGGGTTATCTGTTAGGATTTAGGGTTAGGGTTAGAGTAAGTGTTGGGGTTAGGGTTAGGGTAAGGCTTAGGTTAGGGTTATGGTTAGGTTAAGGGTTATGGTTTAGGGCTTAGGGTTGTGGTTATGTTTAAGGTTAGGATTATGTTTAGGGTTAGGATTATGGTTTGAGTTTAGGATAAGGGTTATGTTTAGGGTTAATTTTAAGGGTTAGGATTAGGTTGATGGTTAGGGTTATACTACTAATAGTTCTAATACTAATACTACTAAAACTAATACCTTATGCTAATTTAAAAAAAGAATACCTTATGAGAGAATATATATATATATATATATATAATTAGTTCTTTATTAATTTAAAGTCATGAGTAGTATATAATAATAATATTAGTAGTAGTGTATAATAATATTCCTCTATCATAATTAATTTTTTTTATTTATTCCCTTTTCGTAGTAATAATAATAATAAAAACAATCATAATAATAATAATGATAATAATAATAATAAAATAATATATATATATATATGTTATATTTGTGCCGCTATATATATAAATAATAATAATAAAAAATTATATATATATATATATATATATATATATATTTATATATGTTATATTTGTGCCCGCTTTAATAATAATTATTATTATAAATATATGCTTTAATAATAATAATAGTACTAGTAATATATATATATATATATATATATATATATATATATATATATTAGGTTTATGGGTTATGGGTTAGTTTTAGAGTTAGGCTTAAGATTTAATGTTAAATATTATGTAGTTAGGTTTATGGTTAGGGCTAGGGGTATGGTTAGTGTTAGGTTAGGGTTATTATTAGATTAAGGTTATGGTATGTGTTAAGGTTAAGGTTAGGGTTAGGGTTATGTGATAAGAGTAGGGCTAGGATTATGTGTTAGGGTTAATGGTAGGGTTAGGGTTAGGGGTATGTTAGGGCCAGGGTTAGGGGTATGGGTTAAGGTTAGGTTAGGTTAGGTTTATGGGTTAGTTTTAGTGTTAGGGTTAAGATTTAATGTTAATTATTATGTTCTTAGGGGTATGGTTAGTGTTAGGTTAGGGTTAGGGTTATGTTTAAGGTTAGGGCTAGGGTTAGATTAAGGGTACAGTTAGAGTTATGTGTTAAGGTTAGGGTTTAGGGTTAGTATTTGGGTTAAGTTAGGGTCAGGGGTAGGTTAGGGTTAGGGTTAATAATAATAATAATAATGATAATAGTACTAATAATAATAATACTAATAATAAAAGTAAAAATAAAAATAATAACAATAATGTATATAATGTATAATAATAACAATAATAATAATAATAACAATAAATAATAAATTTTATTCTTCTTCTTACCACCATTATTACTACTACTACTACTACTACTAATACTATTACTAATAATAATAATAATAATAATAATAATAATAATAATAATAATAATAATAATAATAATAATAATGTTCATATTTTTGGGATTTTAATCTGTTAATAGGTTAAATAACTAATAATACTACTAATAATAACAATCATGATAATAGCAGTAATAAGAATAAAATAAGTATGCTAATAACGGTAACAATAAGATAAATATAAACCTGATTATCCTGTAGTATGTTCATCGAGATGTGTTGGAATGGATTCATATTTCATAGTATCATCTTGTCCTCTTACCATCGTGACTATATTTTTTCACAAGCCTACAGATAAATATTTTACAGTATCACTGTTACAACTTGTTTGAAAGGAAAAAAAAAATTAATTTAACTGTCAAAAAATTAGTTCAAACTACTACAATGAAAACTAAAAAAAATAAACCAAAATATATTATATATCTTATCATTATAATTAGAATCACCAAAATTTACTATTTTTTAAAAAACGATGGTAGTAAAAAAAAATTAGAATCATATCATTATAATTAATTTTTAATTATCTAAAAACGAAAAAAAATTGGCAGAAATTTAAATATGCATCTGAATTTACCATACAACTAAAAACCAAAAATAAAAACTAAAAAAAAAATTAAAGGAAACAATAAAAAAACATACCACTTAAAATTAAAGAGGTTTGATGGAGAATTTTTATAGAGGAAACAATATATATAAAATTGGTGGGGTGGAGTGCAGTGAGGAAGAAGAGTTTCGGAAGAAGTGAGGGAAGGGAAGAAGAGAAAAAAAAAATGAAGTGAGGGAAGAAGAAGGGGATTCGTATTCTGTAAGGGGAAGGAAGAAGGAGAAGCTAAATTTATGGGCGGAGTTGCATGGGAAAGGAGCATTGCGGTGGTGGGCCACCCAGAGCTGAAATCGCCGGAGCATGTGCCAATTTCAGACTCTGCGCCCGCAGTCAACGCGCAGAGATTCCTCGCCACGTGTCACGCCCCTACGCTTCCTCGCATGCTCCCCCTCTGCCGCCACGTCCCCTCAAGCCACTGTCTGTCTCCCACGCCCCCTCCCACGTGTCCTTTTTTTTTTCCTGCTGACATCCTGAAATCGCCCTCATCAATGACAATTTCAGGTTCCTCCCCCCATACTTTTGTATTTTTCTTCCCAGCCCCATGAAAGCGGATTATGCTTTGCATAATCCCATATATATGTTATTACCCGGTCTAAGTTCTCCTCCAGCCCTAGTACCAAATGTATCCATATATATTTGTTCAAAAGTCATAGATGCGTTGTGGATTTTGGTCACGAAAGCTAATATTGTTGAAGCCCAATAACTAAAAAAATGGAACCATCATATTCAAAAGCCCAAGCATAAAAGTTGACCCAAATGATTGTAAGTTGTTTGGGCCTCAGTACTTAAAACAAACTGGCATGGCCGTGCCTTAGGATAATTGCACCTTTTTATTATGAATAGTTCTAACTGTCGTAAAATCCAAATCTACTCTCTTATTTTTGGCTAAATAAAACACACGGCAATTATACATGCATGATACCCTGATATAATAAGTTTTTTGTGGGTTGAAATCTGCATTGTGTAAAAATACTGACACGCCTCAGTCTCACGAAATATCCGTATTCTTTAGACCTATGACGCATTTTCTAACTTCTCAGGTTTTTACCCAATTATCTACCCAAAAACAAAGAGAGAGATAGAAGAGAATGAAGTGGTTGCTCACGAAAACACAATAACCTCAAATTCTGAAGGAATAACATCCCAACTAGAATTTTAAAGGAAAGGACTTAATAATATCAGCAATAAATAAGGTATAAGAATCATTACGTGGAGTAGATATAAATTTGACCGCTTCATGTTCAATCATACTAGATTCTCAACAAATTAAACAGAGACAAAAAACACGAGCAAAATATTCACATAGATCTTTGGAGGCCAAACCAGAAACAGGTAGCTACTGAACCACAAGTTAGGTCAAAAAATTAATATAAATTTTAATTAGTAATATGGATTGGTTGGTGGTGGTTGGACTTTCCGCCAAACGCATCTTGGTGGCATTTCCTTGTTTTTGTACAAATTCATGCCATACATATCAAGATGGATAACTACCAGTTGGCTTGTCTTTCAAAGAATCTTTCCTCTTCCTTTCTTTCGTTTTTTTTTTTTTTCTACAAATAAAAATTTAGGTAAATTTGGCCCCAATTATTTTATTAAAATCAAGACATGTCTTCAAACTCTTTTAGCATTTACAAAAATACTTCCTAACATCCTATAAAATTCATACTTAATTTAGAATGATTTAATTTTACATAATATTTTGTCACAAAATTTAGACTTAGGTCTTGAGATCGCTTCTTACCAATCACGCCAACCATTTTTTATTTGAGAGAATCTTTCTTACCAATGGTTTCTTCTCTATGGGGACCAGACCAGATGCTTACATAAATGTGGGTATATATGTATTTACATTATTTTATCTGCCATGTGGTTTGTGGTTTGTGGTTTGATATATTTATTATCCTGCACATTTGTATGATAACACATTCACTGTTACCAGCAGAGTATAAGAGAATATTGCTATAAGATTTTTGAAATCTAGCCACGTATTTAAATTAGGGTAGTTGGTTGGGGATAAGCTTATTATAATGAGAGAGATTCTATCATTTTCACTTGAGCATTTCACCAAACAGGACAATGCATACCATAATTATGGATATATATCACTGTGGGCTCCTTCATTATTTTGTCTGCAAGATTCTCCCCACTATAATTTTGCTAGTGAAAGTGACTGTTTTGTCATGCATTCACCCTTGAACCCTGATCAATTCAACATTAATAACTGGCTGTGTTTTATTTTTATCTTGATTTTTTTTTCAAGTGAGATATGACCAGGGTTAGGTGAAGGGATATGAAATGAGGTTTGAAGTTCAAGCCTTTAGACTAATCACAGTTGTGAGTGCAATGATATACATTATATGATTAAAAAACTTATCACTTTAATAATTATATGATAAAATCAAAGGAAAATGTATTGTAAATGTCACGGATCAAAATTTAGCTTAAATTGTTTGATATTAAATAGCATGTTGTGGATTTATTTAAGATTCATTTGGTGAAACTTGAGGCTTCGTCTAAGGTGGGTGAGATCTTGAAAGTAAATAGATGTACGCAACCTTATTCCTACACAAACAAAATTGTTTCCAAAATTTTAGATTCATTTGATTAATTTAAAAAATTGAATCCTATCAAAATTAAAATTGAATTTGTAATAAAGCTTTTGACTTTAAATTATCAATATATACTAAAATAACTACTGACAATTACTATATATAAGCAATATAATGTTAAACAAAACTATTATTTTGAAGTGATTTAAATAGAGAAGTATTTGGTGTCACATATATCATGAAATTCTCTCTTCTATGTTGAATTTTATAATGATTGTTACATAATTTCATTTGTAGTAAATGTCAAACAAACAATATCGAAACTTCGTTGTTTTCAAGTGATACTGTTAGTACTAAATGAATTAGAATCTAGTTTTCAATGCCAAAGCCCCAAAGATGCTGCAAATTGGAGAAATTGCAGAAGAGTATGAGGAAATGGTTCTCAAGTGAGTCATCATAAGTAATGATATATTTACTTACAAGTCAAATCCTCCGCCATATTAAATAAAATAAAAATAAATAAATATAATCATTGTCTTAAAAAATATAAAAAAGTAAGTAATATTTATTTCATTTAATATGATTTACAGAAAAATCACCATATGCCATGATTTGTGAACTGGACTGAAAGGTAGTTTTCCCCCCTCTGAATTCCTGTTCCTGGAACACGCCTAAAGTACTGGGAGGAATTGGAGACAGAGTCAAAGTGTCAACCTCAGTTATGGCGCTGTTAGTGACTTAAATGTAAACAAACATTTAATGAGGGATTGATAGAGTATCTAAGATTCTAAATCTTAGAGATAAAGACACAATAATTTTACAAGGAATAGGTGACTTTTCCATTTGCTTGTCGTCTTGTAGGTTGATGGACACAGTTTGCTACTAATAAATGGAGGAGAGCCGATAAGCAAACAAATTCTAAAATTTGAGGTTATACACGTGTAACTTGTGCTTCATTTCTATCATCAAGGAGTTAATACAATGTCACATCACAAGTTTAATATCTTAATTTTAAGTACTCATTTTATAGTGTGTTTAATTTTGATGCAAACCTTTTCTTTCATTATCATCTAACAAATATGTTAGTACTATGACAATATATTACTAGTTCAGAGAAACAACTTGGTAGTCCTCATTGAAATCAAAGATCCTTTCACGGCAAAGTCCTTGTTAGTTTTCTCAATTCACAAACGAGACCGTAAGTGAGACTGAGAAAGAACTTGCAATCAGAGCCAGAGCTCAAGAACAAAGAAAGTCCACCAGTATTAATCAGGTCAAATGAATCATGAAAAACATGCAGGAACCAATCTCAGCATAGGCCTAATTCATTTCATCTGGGGGGGGGCATAACAGTGCTCTTGCGACAAAAAGAAATGAAAGAATTCTGTGATATGAAGGGGGAAAAAAAAAAAAGTGAAGTGCTTCTGAAGGCGGAGGAAAAAGGATATTTTAATTCGGAGCCTCAGATCAAAAGTAATACTAGTAGTATAGAAGGAAAGCTAAGCCTTCAAAAAAACACTCCAATATATATAGCCTCTCTCCGTTGAACCTCTTTTTTATGTATCATGCATCATGTATTATTCTTATGTGGTGGTAAGAACTCCTCCCATGTATACTTTTTTATCTGCAAAATTCATGGTGGAGAGTATGATCTATACATTGATTTTTCCAGGTTTGAGAGTGTGGCTTCTCCAGCTGTAACTCTCGGACTTCGCATCTTCATCGTCTTCCATGCTGTCCTCCTGAGTTGGGGATGCCCCTCCGGTAGCTAAGTGAAGGTGGCTTTGGGGAGAACCGGACCCGGAACTGCTTCCCTTTGAGGAGTCATTGTACTGATCTTGTTGCCCCCCTTGTGACATCCACAAGCCTCCAAGAACTACAACATTTTGATTGCCACTTCCAGATGGAACTCTTAGCGTATGAAGTCGGTATTTCTGTGAAGAACCATTGAGTTAACATCCAATCCAAACTTTTTCATAAAACATGCAAATTCAGTTCAGAGTTGCTTTTTCCTAATTGCCTAAGTAGGCAGGGAAAAACATATAGAATACCACGAACTCACTTGTAAATGGCTTTTCACTTCGTCGTTGGTAAGGCCATCGACCTGCATGAGTTCTCTAATTTGCTTTGGTGTTGCAACTGCAATTGACAGAAAACCCAGGCACGTTAATTAGAGTAATGAAAAAACAAGATAATATATATGATCACAGCCTACCAAATCTGTGTGTGCAAAGAGAAATCAGTTGGACTAACACAAATGCTATGATATGCAATACATAACATTCCCATCTGTCTAACTTTAACCAAACCCCAACTTTACTCGAGAATCAAACATGACAAACTCATGTAGCAACACAATTCCAGCATCAAATCCTTAAACTGTTAAGACTAACATGCAAATTTGGAACACCCATCCATTCACCAATCTAAATTTCCAAATCGATCAAAATTGAGTGTGCAAAGAAGTAACACACTGAAAGAAGTAAAACAGTTATAAGTTCCTGGTTCAAGGAAGTGAAATAGATCACAAACAATAGTAGTTAACAGTGACTAATGCTGATCCAAAGATTGATTGATCATAAGGTTTCAATTTCGATTTCTAACCTTGGGAGCCACCGAGCTTCTGCAAGGCATTGACAAACCGGCGGTGCAACTCAGGGGACCAGCATCTCCTCTGCTTCCTAGCAGTCTGCTGCTGCTGCGGGTGAAGCGGTCCGGCGCGCAAACTCGGCTGCACAGCAGAAGGAGAGGAGGAAACTGCCCTGTTGGAGCTGGTCCTGGATCCACTGGAACCAGAACCCTCCCTCAAGCTCTTCACCCCGGGTGCAGGGGTCAGAAGAGAGAGCCTATTGATGGCAGAGTCTTCCTTCTCTTCTTTGGCTGCAGCGGCCAGTGTCACAGGTGTCACCGAAGTGTATGCGGTGGAGAAAGGCATAAACGCCCTTCCACCACTTCTATTTCTACATGATTGGAAAAGGTCCTCAGCCACAGATTGCCCTTGTTCCTCATTTTTCTGTTATCATCAAATTACCAACACACACACAAAAAAAAAAAAAAAAAACCCTCTTTAATGTCACTAAACACCTATGTTGGAACATGTTAAACTGAAATGGACTTTATGTTGCGATGCAATAAATGCAGTGTGTGTTCATTGTAATTAATGAAAGTGATTGTAAGTACCTTGGTCTCAAATTTATGATGATGATGATGGTGTTTATGGTCGTAGGGGTTAAGATTAACAGAGGGAGTATTCCAGAGCTGAACGGAGCTCATCCAACTCTTCTTATCTCTGCATGATTCATTGTCCTCCTCGTCATGGTGATCTTCCTCCTCCTCCTCCTCCTCCTCGCTGTGATCCAACTCTTTCTTCAAAGGAATGAACTCCTCCAACACCGGCTTCACCGATTTATGATGAGCCCTGCATTTCTCCGATTCCGCCTTCAGAGCTGTAATTGCTGCCACACGGAATCACAAAAATTAGGAAAAATTGAATTAGGCCCATTGAATTGCAAGCTCCAAAGGCGAGAACTTTGCATCTAATAGGAGGGAGAAAAAAAACCCCGAAAAAGCAGAATGATCGGAAAATAAGAGAATCGGATAGGAATAAGAAAGAGAAAAAGCAAAGAGCACCATCGTTCAAGAGGAGCATGGAGAGAGGGAGCTCGCGCTTGAAGGCGTGGATCTTGGTGAATTCGTCTTCCAAGCGGGCGAGGAAATCGTTGAGGCTGGAGAGCTTGTCGGGGACAGGTGGGAGGGTTGAAACCTCGCAGAGGAAATCAGTGATACTCTTCGGAACGAAAGGTGATGGAGAGGGTCTTATGTCCAAGCTCAGTTCTGCAGGAACCGAACCCATTATTAGATCTTCTTCCTCTTCGTTCTTGTTTTTGTGTTTATGTGTTTTCTGTTTGGCCTTCAAATTCAGATCGTTGCAGAGAGAGAGAGAGAGAGAGAGAGAGAGAGAGA
>QANU01086265.1:564150-575891 GCA_003254905.1 Nissolia schottii | reverse complement strand
TTTTTTTTTTTTTTTTTTTAACCAAGGTTTTATCGTTAATAGCATTCACTAATTCTCAAAGTAGTAAATTGCTCATCGTACAATATTTTTTTATCATTCTCATGTATCGGAATTAAACCCTACACCAATATATTTAAAGGACAATATAACTATCATCACACTGCACCTTGTCATTTTCTTCTTTTTATTTACTACTATTTTTTCTTAAAAATATTGACTAAACTACTTAATAAATATCTTATCAATGTAATAAAACTCTTTCTTTTTGGGGCTTGTTCGTCTATGATGGGAGGAGCAAATTACAAATGTTTCATTAATTCATAATAATTGGCGTATTTGAATCTTAATACCATTAAATTTGACGTCTCATTTTTCATTTATAATTGTCATTCGAATTTTTTTTTTCAGGAATGACACCATTCTCTTTCTTGTAAAAGGAGGGGAAAAAAACTTTCTATTTAATAAAACCAGGATCAAGTATAAATTTGGATGAGGTTTGCATGCTTTGACCAACCTAATTTTTCAATTAATTAAATTAAAAATAAGACATCACAATATATATATATATATATATATATATATATATATTATTTGCTTTTTATCTAAGAGTGGTAGCAAGTAAGTAAGGCCGTTCATTGAGGGCCTTTGGTTTAACCCATAAATTTTTTTATTAAACTTGATGGGATGACCTATTATTGAAATGATATCGATTGTGGTAAGATGGGTCCTAATTTTGTGGCTGTATTGATTAGAATGTATTCATATTTGGAAGGTTGAACTTCATTCTGTTTTATAATATTGTAAACGGTATTGTTTCTTGGGCCAATGTAGTTCTGGAATTGTGTTTTTCTTACTGTTTTGAATAGACAAATGATATTAATAATAATAATAATATTATTATTATTTTCAATTATATTATTTAATAGACATTTTGACCTAATTAGGAGGCATTTTAGTTGTTAGCTATTTAGAAATAGGTTCATTGACCTATACTTATAAGTCTTTTGGCCTACTTACACTACAAGAAAGTTGACTATTACCGTCCAGACTTTATCGTCGGACATCAAGTCGACTGTATTACTGTCGGACAACAAAATATATCCGACGGTAACCAGTTTACTCATAAAGAACCGGGAAAGAGGCATCAGATTACCGTCAGCAAATCACGCCGCCGGTAATAGCAACAGTAATTGTTTGCATGAAAGGGCGTGAAAAAATTCTGTCAGTCATTACCGGCAGTAAATATGTGAGGTTTAGTTTAAAAAAAATAAAAAACATTACTATCGGTCACAGCAAATGGTAAATTTCCACCAATTGTAAACTGTCACGTATTCACCACACACGTTACTGTCGGGCCACACTGATGGTAACGTCCTCAGAATTTGCAAAATTATGCAATAAATGTGGGTGTTTATCGTCGGATTAGTCCGAAGGTAACCGCCTTGTTATCGTCAGACTAGTCCGACGGTAATATGAAAAGTTGTCCCACTCTTACTCTTCTGTCCTTTCCAAACTCTCCCAAATTTACTCCCTCACACTCGCCGCGCCACCACCACCAACCCTGCCACCCTTTCATCAGTAGGGATGGTGATGCGAGGGTGAAAAATGTGTGAGGCTCATTGATTATGGTGATGGTGATGGGAGGGTGGAAAATGTGTGAGGCTCATTGATTATGGTGATGGTGATGCGAGGGTGGAAAATGTTACCTTCGCATCCACTCGTAACGTAGTTTTCCACCGTCGCATCACCATCACCATAGTCGATGGAACACAAGGCTAGGTCGGCGAACCCCGCGCTAGAGCTTCCCTCCTCCTCCTCCTTTTCGTCCTTCGAGAGCGATGATGGCCCTCCCGCCGATTTAGGAGAATAATTTTTTAGTTTGTAATATACATGTTATATTTAAGTAGAAGTTTTTTTAATTTTTTAGTTTGTTAGTTTATTCAATAAATAATATGTTATATCTAAAGTGTATTTATACACAAAATAAATTAAATTGCTTGCATCAAAAAATAAATTAAATTTCTAAAAGCAAAATTTCTAATTGCGAATGAATAATAATTAATGAAAAATTATATGTACAATAAAAATATGACAAAAAAACAACAAGCTATTAAAGTCAATTACTGTCGGACAACCGGCCGATGGTATTACCGTCAAAAAAGAAGTACCGACGGTAGTACCCTAAACCCTAAAAACAAGTACCGTCGGACACAGCCGACGGAAAATACCCACTAATTGTAAACTGCCATGTCTTCACCACGTTTGAATCTGAGGTATTTGTCATCGGTTTTATCCGATGGTAATCTCCTTAGAATATGAACTACCATGCAATAATTGCATGTGTTACCGTCGGTTATGTCCGACGATAATTAAGTAGGAAGACATAACGTTTGAATGTTACCGTCGGCCATATCCGACGGTAACCACCTCAGAATAGCAACTGACACGTCTTCCCCAACATTTAAACCGTAAGCAATAAATATCCAATTACCGTCGGATAAGTCCCTCTGCAAACTCCCCAACTCTCCCAAACTCTCTCGCACTCGTTGCGCCACCCTTTTGCCGTCGTCGCCGCCGCAATCATCATGCCACCTTCTTGCCGCCATCATCACTGCAATCACTGCGCCATCCTCTCACCGCCTCTGCCACCACTAGCATTTAAGGTAATTCGGTATATATTGTATTATATATCTATATATATGTATTATATATCTGTATATATATATATATGTTTGTATATATATGTATTATAATATCTGTATATATTGCGTTTGTATATATATGTATGTTATGTGTATGTTGTGTGTATATTATGTATGTATAAATTATGTATATATTATATATGTTAGTATGTATATAGTATGTATATTGATGTATATCTGTATAACCCTCTGTGTATAGTATGTATGTATGTATGTATGTATGTATATTATGTATATATTATATATGTTAGTATGTATATATTATGTGTGTGTGTGTGTGTGTGTGTATATATAATGTTATGTATATATTATATATTATGTATATATTATATATTATGTTAGTAATATAATGTATGTATATATATTATGTTAGTATGTATGTTATGTTATGTGTATATGTATATAGCAACTTAAATTTTTTAATTTTGCAGCGACAAAGGAAAGAAGCAGGTGTTCGAGTACTTCCTATTGCGACACGGTGGGTAGGGGAGGGGAGGCAGGACGACCTCCTCCAGATCACCAACTGGGGACAATTTTATGACCACCCCTAGGCTGGGGCAAGGGCCGACGGACGTTGACGACCATCAGCTGCTGCCCGATGATGCTCTGCCGTTGACTTTCATGCCTCCGGCGGCAACAGTTTAGGTGAGGTTCGGGAGCTATTCTAACATTGCTGCCTGAGCTTCCCATGCTGATAGTCAGTAACCGGAGACTCCGAGGGCTGCTGAGAGCCAGCAATCGGATACTCTGGTTGGTGCTGGCCCGCACTCTAAGGGATCCACGATCTGGGATCGGGCCACTCTACGAGTCGATCCCAGCTTCAGCAGGTATGTAAATATTTTAATTTATTTGTTAATTATTTAATTTGTAAGTTTTTATATTATAATTTATTATTAATTATTTAACAAGATTTGATTTTATGTCTGTATAGGTTTGAACCTCACGCCGTTAGAAAGCAAGTTGTGACGGAGACGCTGAAGAAATGCTATAGTCGGCCCATCTTCAAGTGGCAGGATCTCTGACCTTAGAAGAAGGACCGCATGTACAATGTATTCAAGGTGAGAAATTAATAATAAGTTGTTACTTTAAATATTAAGTAATTACATAAATTGTGTTATTTAATAATTTAGTTATTAAGTTGTTATTAATTTTTCAGCGTCACTTTATTATCAATCCTAAGGAGGAGGAAGCCATAAAGAAGGCTTTCAACTGCAGAGCTAGCCGACGTCTGCAACATCTCTATCGGGACATCAAATCGAGGAAGACTCCGAACCCCGATTAGATGACTCCCGACCAGTTAGCAGCGTTGAAGCTATACTGAGATGACCAGGAATACAAGGTCAGGTCGGCCAGCTCGAAGCGTGCGCGGACGCAAAGTCGGGGCGGCAATGTGCACACTGGAGGGTCTGCCAACTTGCCCGACATGCGGCAAAGAATGGTAATAATTTTATAATAAATTATAAATTAATTTATTAATTAATAATTGATTTAGTTAATTAGTTAACTAATTATTTGGTTTTTAATTATTTTAATGTAATTTTCAAATGAATATGATGGCAAAAACTCTTAGAAGGCCACCGACTAATGCGAAACTGTTTCACGAGACCCACACGCTGAAAAGCGACAGGTCGAGGTGGGTCGATGCGCGCTCGGAGGCAACCACAGTAAGTATTTTTAATTTGTTCAATTTTGAATTTTATTTGGTATTATTTTTTAATTTAATCCTAATAACGTTAATTTTTATCAATTATTTATGTAGGCTACATTTGAACAAGCTTTTCTGGAGGCTCGGACTCAGCAGATGCAGAGTGCACCCCCTGGCAGTGCGCCCCCTCCTATGGACAAGGAGGAGATATGAAATCGCGTGTTCAGCAGGAGGAGATATGGAATCGCGTGTTCAGCGGCCAGAACCGTAATCGGGTTTATGACCGAAGCACACAACTGACTGTTAATGTTAGGGAGAAAGGTGGTAAATCTGCTTTTGGGTCTACTGGGGATACACCAACAGAGTCTAACGAACTCCGAGAGAAAGTGTTCAAGATGAACTAGGAGTTACATCATCAAGCGACAGTAAAAGAAATATTTTAGCACCAAAAATTGGCGCCATGTTTTTGTTGCCGTCTGATTATTTTCATTAACCGACGGTAATCTGCAAATACAAACGTTGTGTTTTAGATATTCTTTCTCGTCAGACATAATCGATGGTAAAGAGTATCCCAAAACGCAACGTTTTGGATTCGACATGGAACGTTGTGTTTGGTAAAATGGTTACGCTATTATGGTATGTGTTTAACTTCTTTATATTATATACTTTAACTAAACAAAAGACTTTATATCATAATCGATTAAGTTTAACTTACTTTTAAAATGCATTTTTTAGGTGCAAAATTATTCTAGTAACGGTAGTAACTTGATGAGTTTGACATGGGGACCGATGAACAAAGCGATTAGTTGGCCCATTTATTTTGTTAATGGATACAAGTTTCACACACATCTAAATGGGCAGCTAATCAAAAGTCAGACAATAGTGGTGTTTGTGTCAAGGGTGAATATTCTAATAATGATGAAACAAGCGGTAATTGGTAAGGAGTGCTTCAAAAAATTATTGTATTAGAATATGCATACAATGGCCCATCTAATCACATACTTTTCTACTGTGATTGGTATCATCCTTCCCCAAATAGAGCATGAACTCATCTGGATTACAACGTTACTGAGATTAATCCTGCAAGGCGGTATATGTGGTATGATCCATTCATCGTTGCTGAAAGAGCCAAACAAGTTTATTACGCTAGCTATCCAGGAGCTACTCAATCAAGCTAGAAAGTTGTGATCAAAATCAAACCAAGTGGTCATATTGAGTTGGATGACATGCAATCAGTGGAACAATCATCATATGATCAGCCGTATCAAGTGCCGGACCCAATCCCCATAACAATAGTTGTTCAGACAATAGATACGAACACATTGTTGGCATCAAATGACGAACCAGAAATACTTCAACTTTTTAACCTCTATCAACATTCAACTGGTGATGCCGACAATGTTGGGGAAGAAGAAGAAGAAGAGGATTTTGATGACTAGCGAAATTTTGAAAACAACGATGATAGTGTTTACCTTTCATTGTCAAACTAGCTGCGATTTGTAATTATTTGAACATTTTAAATATTAAATTTATTTTGTTATTACTATTATTTTCTTATACAATTTAATTGCTTAATTTCCTTATTTTAATATTTTAGCATTAATTACATAAATATTTAATTAGTTATTAAATATAAATTTCTATATGATTAGTATAGTAGATGGCGAGCATCCCGACGAACAACGGGATTAGGATCCTGAGCATGAGCCTGTGGACCGACCCGGTCACAGGGATCATCACAGAGACCTTCTTTTACCTACCTACTGATGCCCCGAGCACTCTTTCGCTAGCACTTACTCCCTCCCCAAATCCACCTATGGCTCCAGCCTCCAGGCGTTCATCCCTCTGCTCCCATCATCATTGAGGAGGACGAGCTCGCACCCTATGACAAAGACGTGGAGATGGACCCAAACTCGGTCCCCACCGCAGCATCCCCACTCGATTATCATTATCTAAGCACTCGACAGACTGCAGGGAAGTGGGTTAGCCTTGTGATCAGACGTCGGCTAGCCTCGTGGACTCACGATGTTGAGGCAGGACCCTCTGTGCTATTATTTATTAATATAATTATATAATTTATTAAAATTTTAATTAAAATAAATAATAATTTATTAAATATTTAATTAAATAAATATATTAATAAATAAATATGTATTATTAATTTAATAAATATTTAATTAGTTATTAAATATAAATTTCTATATATTTATAAATTACAAAAATTAATTAAAATTATTTATTAATATAATTATATAATTTATTAAAATTTTAATTAATTTTTTTTTAAAAAAATATTTAATTATTGCCGTTGGCTATAACCAATGGTTAAGTTGAAAGATATCGACGGACAACAATCGACTGTAATGGAATTAAAATATTAATATTTAGACAATAAAACATTAATATCTTTACCGTCGGCTACAAAAAACTTATTGACAGTAAAGAAATAAAATATTATTATATTTACCGTCGCTATGAACGAACGGTAACCAAACGAATAAATTACTAATATATTTACAGTCGATTCTAGAAGANATTAAAATTATTTATTAATATAATTATATAATTTATTAAAATTTTAATTAATTTTTTAAAAAAAATATTTAATTATTGCCGTTGGCTATAACCGACGGTTAAGTTGAAAGATATCGACGGACAACAATCGACTGTAATGGAATTAAAATATTAATATTTAGACAATAAAACATTAATATCTTTACCGTCGGCTACGAAAAACTTATTGACAGTAAAGAAATAAAATATTATTATCTTTACCGTCGCTAGGAACGAACGGTAACCAAACGAATAAAATACTAATATATTTACAGTCGATTCTAGCCGACGGTAAAGGAATAAAATAGTAATATCTTTATCGTCGACGGCGCCTAATGGTGGTAAAGGAACAAAATATTATTATGTTTACCGTCGCTTAATAGCGACGGTAAATAAACAAATAAAATACTAATATATTTACCATCGGTTCTAACCGACGGTGAAGTGATAGAATAGTAATATCTTTATCGTCGGTAGTGACTGACGGGGTAAACGAATAAAATATTATTATCTTTACCGTCGCCATAAACTGACGATAAACCAGTTCAAATGTACTCACATGTGAACTGGTTTCCATCGGTTTATTCTGGCGGTAATTACCATCGAGTGTTGTTACCTGACGGTAAATCTATTACCATCAAGCACTTTACCGCCTAAATATTTCAAGTTATTTCAAGTCTTTCGAATAGTTATGATTTTATTTATCGCATTTTGCACTTTCATTTTGGCATAATAATAATTGTGCTCGCTGAATGTGCAGCTATAACAATTTTGACCAATTCAGGGATTGTTACATACGTCTGCCATCTAATAATTCTAGTTAT
Source organism: Nissolia schottii (assembly GCA_003254905.1). Lineage (NCBI taxonomy): Eukaryota > Viridiplantae > Streptophyta > Magnoliopsida > Fabales > Fabaceae > Nissolia > Nissolia schottii. The sequence continues at coordinate 568,167 of QANU01086265.1, read as the reverse complement.
AATTAATTAGTAAGTAATAAAAATTATATATTCTCTAAGTAATTAGATTATTAAAAAGGAAATTACATTTATGTTTTGCACAATTTTATTATTTGAACAGAGTAAACTCACAGATGCGTATATACATGAGTAGATTGTGTTTAATTTCAAAAAGATGAGATAGATCATAAAAATAAATGATATACAGACTTTCATATGATTTAATCTTTTTATCAAGTTACTTTTCTAATTTAATTTTGATAGACTTCACAGAATCATATTGCTAACCTATATTTTGGTTGATAAACAAAAATGTCTAACAATTTTTTGTTTCATGGATCTCAATTCAAAGAAGAAAAACCATTTCTCTTATAAGTTTTGAAATTTTAGAAATTTATACACCTCTATTTTATATAATTCTATTGTGAATAATTGAGATGATTAACAAGTATGTTGGCGTAGTTGTAGAGACACACATAAAAATTCATCTGCTCAACAAAAACCATTTTTTTTATATAATACTATTTAATCTAGTCCAATGCGTCACTCTTGACAAAAAATATTTTTTACTCAAATCAACCACAAAAATAAAGGAAACAAACTCACAAAAGGAAAAACAAAAAACAAAAAACAACAACAACGCACACAAATGCCCCAAAACCCCAAAATAATGGCAAAAGAATTTAAAAAAATACTTAACAAGAACTGAATTCAGACATGGAGAAGGAGGAGAGAAATTGTGGGAATGCTTGTGCGGCTTTCGTGGATTTCACTATAGAGGAATTAAAACTCTCGATTACAGATTATAGCACATTACATTCTAATATGAACTACTCTGTATCTCGTGTTTATATACTAACTACCTATACAAGCCAACAACGGCTAACTGAACCTACAATTGTCATAACAAACTCCCCTTGTCATAAATATAATCAACTAGTAATTAACTACTCGGAGGTTTGATTTGGTGTGGTGGAGATGTATCCTGTCAATACTGCAATCACTTATCAATTCATTTGATTCACTGACCAACTCATCGAATTAACTCGAGACAGATTATTTTATTTAAAATCACATAATTCAATTTGTCCAATTTATTGCCAAATTTATCCGATAGATGGATTTATCTAGAAAAAAAGATATGAATGGAATCGGTCAATGCACACTTTGTAATTTTACTTGTACCAACCCCTATCTTTTTAATATTCCGACGCTAGAGTTGGGCAATCTTCATCCTCAACTTAAATTTTGTCTATTGAAAACTTTTTTTAATATTTTTATTGAGCATTTTCATTTTCTTTTTTTGTATTGTACAGCTAGCAAGCAAGAAAGGATAGGTTCCAGTTTCGGTCAAATAATGATAAGTTATTTTAATATGATATTCTAAACTGCTTTGCATCTCTGTTTTGATAAGTCAAGAATCACCTGCTTTTGGAAGCAAGAGGGCCACCAAAAAAAGGTGGAATATATATACGTTCATGTAGATTCCAACACGTGTATTTTATATTTTCTAGCCCTCTTGTCAGAATTCCTTTATATGTTTTATTAGCCTTGTAAGAAGATTGTCTAAGATTTAATTTTAATTGAAAAGTTAAATATGGTTGAATTATTATTCAATTAAGTTTTGAAACTTCAATAGAATTATATAAAAGGTTTTCTTATGTGAGAATATTATTCTCTGGAACAGTGAGATGCTCTTTGTTGCCTATTATGTGTTTGGGAAACCAAAAGCTGTAAAATTCATTTCAATAATCAATTATTTGTATGTTAACTAAAAAGTGATTTAAGATTTTCATTTTCTTTGTATGATTTAGAAATAATTGTCAACGCAACATAAAAAAAAAAATCAATTTTGTAGCAATTTAAAATAGAATTTTGTGGCGATTTGAATATATCATAAAATATTAAAAATGATAAAAAATAAATATTTGTATTTTATAATCTGTATTATTTGTAGGGTAAAAATGAGAAAAAAAAAGTTTTATGAGTAAAAAAAAATGTTCAACAAAATTACTTATGATTATAAATTACTTTCCAACTTATAATTATATATAATTATATGTATATATATACACACACACTTTATTATGAGTTTAATTACCATACATTGATAAAGTAAATTATTTTTACACGGTCAATTAATTAAATCTTAACACATCAATATAAACAGTTGACTCTGTCTTCAATTATTTTAAAAGTTACGTATATTTAATGATTTGATTGGTTACAATATTAGTGCACATAACAATTATCTCTTTTATTATAATTTTTTTTACAACAGCCTAAAAGAAGCTACTTTAGTGCATTCCCAAACATTACAAGCTAATTACAACATTATCAATGCGAGATGATGGATGCTACATCCTGATCAAAAGAAATTAATCACATCATCAAAAACTTTTCATATTTCCTATATATTCTTCCATTTATATATATAAAAGAAAATTCCATCGACCAAATGAATCGAGATGATCACTTGAGTGAAGGGCGGGCCTTATCTTGTGTTCCTTTTGATCAAATTGAAATCAAGGGAAAAATATTAATATTATTCAATGGATTTGTATCTTTTCTCTAAAGTGAGAAAGTAATTATATATACACTCTTAGATCTATTGAGTGCATTGTGCGTATAATAACTCTTTCTTGTTTTCTTATCTTGGCTAGAGGATTTAAATCTTTATCGAATAATCGTGACGTGACTACTAATTTGATTATGGGTTAAACCTTCAACTACCAATTATATCAACAGGCATGCTGGGGTTGCCATTTATAATTTGATGGCAGCACGCCTACGAGATAGGAAGAGAGTAGGTTAGTTGAGACATTGCTTTGTAGCAAGACTCCACCGTATACAATTGTCCTTTTCTTGTGCAAAATTCCCATCAATTTTTTTGTAATGAAATGAATCTGCTGTACTTTTCAGAATCTCATGATAGCAAATTTTAGTAAAGCATTAATCCAGATGTTATGTTAGTACAACCGTCAATCAATAAGGATAAGGCAAAGGCATAGTCATCCAAAGTTGTAGTAAGTGGAATAATTTTGGATGGAAGGTTTGGTATCCATCGATCCTTTTGGATATATAAACGTAAGAAATGACTATTAGCAATCTTCCAAAATCTCCATTTTTTAATGATTTTGTCCTTCAAACATATGAGGTAGAATATTGTCCCCTCACAATTCCTTTGCCAAATGTATGCTTATTAGAATTTATTATAATATCTTTTAACAATGAATGAGTTGTGAATCACGATGATATTTCATATTTTTTTAGATAAGTGTAAAGCAATTTTATTACAAAAAAGCCAAGAAGCAGAAAATGCGAGAAAAGATTACCATTACAAAGATTCAAAAACCACTTCATAAAAGAAATCATAAGTTAAAAAATACCTCACTAAAAACTTGGAGAAAAAACTTAATGGAAAACTTACTTTTTTAAGAGAAAAATAGCTACCTAACCTTCCAATTTAAGACAAAATATAAGTATATCACAAAAAAAATATAATATCCAATCAAGATTACAATTGGTTAACAAATTGCCCCTCTCATAACGTCGAGGAAAATGTAAACAATTATGTCTCTTGATAAATGAGTCCAAATGACATAACTTTTCTCCAAACTCGTTAAATAGTGACAACTAGGGGTGAACATGGGCCGTACCCAACCCGCCGATCCGCCAAATCCGACCCAATCCGATCCGGGCAGGTCAGATTTGGCGGGTCGGCGGGTCGGTGGGTCAGACCCGAACGATCCGCTTAATTGGACGGGTCGAGTCTCGGATTCGAAATCCTAAACCCGACCCGACCCGCGACCTGCATGTACCTGGTTCATCCCCTCTCACAGTCTGTCTCTTTCACTCTCTGTCTCACCCAGCAACCCAGCAGCCACCCCACGACCCCCCCGCGACCTCCCCCACGACCTCGCGACCACCCCGCGACCTCCCCCGCGACCCCGCAGCCTCCCTCGCGACCTCGCGACCACCCCGCGACCTCCCCCGCGACCCCTAATTTAACCCTAGTTTTCTGTTTGCTATGTGTGT